>OY744525.1:80209343-80216843 GCA_963556195.1 Sepiola atlantica | reverse complement strand
AAAAAAAATTGAGTTTAAATTCCCAGAGAAACTAACTAAATCCAAGATATCACAGACTTAGCATTCGTTGGGAAATTCATAAATAAAATATTTAAATATATATATAAAATAGCCGTAAGAAAAAACTGGCGCTCACGGGATTTTTAAAAATATTTTTTTTAAATATTTTAAAATTTTCATCTTATTTTTTTAAATTTTTATTCCCATTTTTGGACTTTATTAAACTATTTAATCTTACATATCTTTCTCTGACACATAATTTAGACTATACTATTTTTACCCTTCATAGCAAATAACGTATCCAATCGTGGTTTGTGCGAGATCCCGCGTTTTCTCTACCAATAGACTGGGGATAGAACTGCTCCTCAGAACTAGCGCACAATCAGTCTACTTCCGATCTTTGCTAAAATCTTTAAGTCATTAATCAATCTAGCGATAGTCCGGCACCTAGTTAATGTTAAACTTCTTTCTGAATTCCCGTATAGATTTAGACAAGCGGGATCTACTGCGGATATCCTAACGGTCATCTCTGAACGCATATATCATGGACTGGACAAGGCAGGTGAAGCTAGGGCAGTAGCGCTTGATATATCCAATAGAGTGAAAATAAGAAACACGGAATAAAAAAAATTAAAATAAGAACATGGAAAATAGATACAATTATATAGGATAACAATTAAATTTTAAAAAAAATACCAGTCATATTTAAATATGACTGGTATTTTTTATTAATTTTGATTAAAAAAACTTAGCTGAACTTCGGCGAATCTATTCAAATTCACAGGGCCATGCACTGGAAGTATTATTCGTAGGCCGACCACTTTGCAAATGACCCGGTGAGAACGAAGATAACATTTATCTAAGAATAAGACAGGGGAGGGGGTATCTATTGGTAGTTAAACTTTTTTTCCGTATTTTAAGCTAGCTATTTTCAATTTTCTTTTAATTTAACCTCAAGAACAATCGAAACATGCATTCCTCCGGCCTGTAGAGTGAAAAAAAAGGCACACGGAATAAAACAAAATTAGAATAGGAACATAGAAAATAAATACAATTAAATAAGATAACAAGTTAAAATTAATAAAAATACTAGTAATATTTAAAGCTAGCAAAAATCTACTGAAGGACAGTGAAAAAAAATGAAAACAATTTTTTTATTTTCTTACATACGTTTAATAGAAATTAAATTAAGTATGAATTATCACATCAACTTCATAAATAAAGAATAAATGGTCTTTAATCATATTAAAAAGGATAAATAATTAATAATACAAGTGTTTACTGTTTAAAGTAAATTTCTCCTAACTAAAAAAATATTTTTAAGTTTGCTAAAATTACTCCAACGATCTATTTTTACTGCATGGTTGTACTTTATATTTTTTAAGTTTCTAAATATTTAGTAGCAGAGTTCTATTGTTTTTGTTTTGTTTTTGTTTTGTGTTTTTTTTTTAAATTTTCGAATTACCGGGAAAAAATCGTGTAATTTGCGCATATGTTTTCGCAAAAATCAAAACTACACTTTGAGGTTGCGTACATTACACGAGTAGATCTTGTAATTGATTGAAAATAGTGAAACAACTAAATATTTATTTCTACTTTTGAACAAAACCGATTTGTCGCTAGATGACAAAATGTTAATTGAATTTTTACATAAACAATTTAGCATAGTTGATCAGGACCTTTTTAGTAAAAAAATAGATACGTAAGTAACTTATTTTTTACATGAAAATACTGGAAAGAAGAAAAAAGGACAGAAAATTGTCACCATTTTCTTTCTTTTCTCCTGGAATATTACAAAGAATATTGCTTTGATGCTCATTTCTAACAGACAACTTGTTGGGGTAATGTCGTGTCCACATTACCGACACATCTAACCGCCACATCCGGTTCCATACCTTCTGAAAGATATGTCTCACAAAATTAAACTGAACTGTTAGATTTACTGGGTTAATAAAAAATGTAATCATAAGTTTATAACTAAGTGAAATTGCTAACAACTAAAATGAAAACTACTGGTAATTCTGTTTAAGGTTCGAATTTTACATAGGTAGACGCCTTTGTTTCCCGTTTCACTATTATCCGTATCGTTACCTCAGTGTTGTTTTTGGGAAGCGGCAATCAGCCTTTCTGTGTTTTTGCATTATGTATTTATATATTTCTTTTAACTGGGTAGTATACATAGAGTCGGTCAACATAATCTTTCGGTGTACTGCGTCGTACTTTGTCATTCTTTTCTCCAGTTTATTGAGGGTTTAATTTAATTCTCATAAATTATCTTGCCCTTCTGCGATATTCCTTTTTCATTATTTCTTTAATCTCTCCTAATGTTATAGTGTCTGCTTCCACAATGCCCAGATATTTATAATTAACGCATTCGTTAAGTGATCTTATAACTTCTAGATTGGGTGGCGCTATACCTTCCGTTATTTCAAGTGTTCCCTTTGTGTACAGTTTTCTATTCAGAATTCCATTCGTACATTCTGACTAAATATTCTAGTTGTGTTTACATCTCTTTTCTTGTCAGTAAATTCAAATCGTTGATATAAAGAAGATAATTTTTTGTATCTGTAAATGTGTAGCCTACATTGCATCGCCTGAGTATGCTGGTGAGTGGTATCATATCTATAACAAAAAGTAGTAAGGATAGGGAGTCTACCTGGAAAATTCCTCTGTATTGTTATCTGTGCCAGTTGTTGTCCTCCAGTTGGCAGTTCCAATACCCATTTTTCTATTGCTTTCTCCATGAAGTTGACAATTTTGTCTAGTATTTTAAACATCTTGAATCTTTCTTTTCTCGCCATCTTTTTTTTAAATTAACGTTTTTTTGTTTTCGTCTTTCATGTAGAGTAGTGAATTTTTAAAACCAGAATTCATGTATTTTCTTGTGGCAAAGTGCTATCCAGTTTGTCATTTTTCTTAAGGCCAATTTGAAGTGTGAACATGCATGCGTGCGTTCACTGCACTGGCCGCGGTCGTCCCACACATTGTGCCGGTCCAAGGGTTGTTGTTCGATCTGGTCAATGCCACAACAAAGAATTCTCATTCCAAGTAAAACTATGAGTCCAGTTTATAACAAGTAACAGGTTTATTTGTTTAAATGATACTCGTGTTTCCTAGCTGAATGGCAGACTTGCAAAATGAGATCTCTATATCGGCGAAATAAAATATGTCCCATGAATTCAATCCTTCAGCTAAGAGCCTCAATGGCCCATCTTGCCTGGTGAGGCACCCAGCTTCAAACTGATGGCCAGCTCTCTGAAAACCAAACTTCTTGTCATACACAGAGGGCCAGTTCCCTCCCCTCCTATCTCTAAGTATCCTTTGTCCCTGACCGGAAATCTTGAATTCCAGTCTTTCTCACAGGTCACCATTCGAACATCCCGAGGCTGACCGATGGAAATATCCATTAGAGACAATTACCAGACAGTATACTTAAGGGGGCTTATCATAGAGACAATCTAAGAACATTACTTTATGAGATCAGCATGATTCTCTTTTTAAGAGGCATTTATTTCATTTCAAAGAGAAATAAGATTGTGGGTCGACCGATATAAAACCAAAGACATTTTCAAATTCCTCTGTGACCCCCATCTTTTCCTTTGACCGAACATCTAACACCACTAAAACTTGCAGCCTACTGCAGGTTTTCAGAAGGTTTTTTTCTTTAATGGAAATCGCCCCAGATGAGGCATGAAGCCACTTGATGTAACGAAGTAAAAAATACTACTTCTAGGTGAAAAACTAGTCAACGATAAGTGTTAGATGGATAGATTCCGACCCAGAAAATAGCAATTTTTCCCCTTTGTCAAAAACATCGCTCATGGAATGTGAGGACGAAAGGACAAAATAAGAGAAGCGAGAGTTACGAGACTGCCGAAAGTAAACGTAGTGTTCACTTTTTACTCTCAGTTTCTATGTTAATTTCAGTTTCTGCTCATTCTTCAATTTTCTGCAGGTTCTTTTTCCATGTTTTTCAACCTTTCCGCATTCATGTTGTGGTATTGTCTCTCCCCCCCCCCCCCATATATTGTTCAAGAAGAGGCTAGTTTCTACGGAGTTCGCTTGCTAAGTCTTTGTCCTTCCCAGATTATGTTTTGGTAAAACTCTCTTTCATTATTCACAAATGTTATGTTTTGTTTGTACTGTTGGAGTTGTTTTCATTCCTTTGCTAATATATTTTGCTTTATGTCTTCATGTCTCTTGGACAGACTTTCTTCATCTTAATCTGTTGTGTATGTGTCCTCTTTCATCGTTTTCTGTTCTTTTTAGTCGTCTCATTCATGGCTATAGCTTCTCTTCTTAGCGTTTGTATATGGTAATCATTATTTATTACTCAATAGGAGTTCTCACCAAAATCATTATCAGAGATCAATCACTGTTAAAAACAGATCATGTTCTTTCGAGTTTGAATGACAGATCTGCCAAGACTTTCAACACTCACCGATTATTTGGATGGTGCTATTCATCCTCGGTTAAAAATAAAATTGAAAAAGAACATAAAGAAATAAGAAAGTAAGTAAACGTCCCAAACTGAAAAGTTTAACAAAAGAAAAAAGGACAGAAAAACGTATAAATTGGTATAGAACGCAGAAATGAAACAAAAGAAAAGAAAAAAACGTTATAGAAATAGATGTGCGTCTTCTTTTCCCTCGTAAGTCGGGCAGACTTTTGTGCGACGAGATAGATGTATATTTATTTACAAATAAATACACATTGCTCTTTGTTATAGAGTGGAAGATAGCATAGATACAACATTTTAAAACACCATTAAACAACGTCGAGCTTCTTATATATATAATATATATATATATATATATATATATATATATATAACGTGTATCTCCTTTGAAATATTTTGCCTTTCATAGTATGATACGTTCCATAGTCAATAATAAATCCGAATAATAGACAAAGTCAAAACACGGGAAACCGCCAACAAAATATAAGTAAGTAAATAAATAAAAGGCTTTAAAAGAGTTTAACGGACAAGGAAACGCCCAGGCGTTATGAAAGAAAGAAAGAAACGAAATAAACAAAGAAAAGAAAGAAAGAAAGAAAGAAAAAGTACAACGGAAATATAAAGTTTCTTTTCATCCACTTCCTTTTCCGTTTTATGACTTCCTCTTATAACGTTGACACAATTATTCGTTTCACATCGAATTTGAACGAAATTTAAGATCCAGGCAAAGCATGCGAACATTTAGATTCCATAAATTGTGGTTCATTTGCGATTCTAAACTAAAGGAAAACACAAATGTTCTCAGACGCCCCTATAGTATCAAAGAACCACACATTTAAATCAAGTTCAGAAACATTTTATTCTTGAAGTGTTAAAAAGATGATATTTTCCGACACCATTGAACTGCTGTCTTTTTTTTAGAGATATATTCCTTTTCTTCTATACTTTTTGTATCTTTTCTCTCTTTCTCTCTTTCTCTCTCTCTCATATATATATATATTATATATATATATATATATATATTATATATATATATATATATATATATATATATATATATATGTATATGTATATACATATATGTGTGTGTGTGTGTGTAAAGGAGTAATGCTACCAACATTTGTAGAATGTTTTTTTTCAACATTTATTTATTATTTTGTTGTTTTATCATTTTATAATTTTATATAACGCGTTTCAAGCGGTGGTCCGCTTTCATCAGATATGTAAATCCATTTGAAGAAATGTCTTTCGATTTGAGAGAATGTTGTTTCATTTGAGGAAATTTGTAATTGTTTTTGCGCATGCGTGGGTCTGCGGGTGCGTGATAATTTTATATCTTTTATTTTTTATTTTTTATTTGCCATTTTTCCTGCTTCTCTTGGTCAAGTACGTGTTACCCATCCATGACCTATCGGTCATCCCAGCTTCTTAGGGTGCGTAGAATTTCTTTTGAAATTTAATACTTTTTTATTGCTTTTGTCGTCTTCAAGAATGATGTCGCGCCTGCGTGCGTGTGTGCACTCGTATGCGCGTGGTCTAATCTTGAGTCTTGTAAATAGGTAAGCGACACACACACACACACACACACACACACACACACATAAATACGCACATACACACCCATGCGCGCGCACATACACAGGCGTGTGGTTATATAGTGACAGAGAGGTTGATAAAGGTTGAAATACATATATATACACACATACACACAAACACATATATATATATATATATATATATATATATATATATATATATATACACACATATACATACACACACATACATATACTTATAAAAGATAAGTTAATGCAAACGGTCCAACTAGATTCGAACTTGGTTTGGCCGATTTCATAGTCCGGTATTTAATGTGCAAATCTAATGTCTATTGTAAACGATTCATTTCACACAAGTTGCTATTTGACTCATAGAAGTGCGTAATAAGAAGTTATGTACTAAGATTATCTTCCTTGAATAAGAATTTTCCAGTCTATAGATAACTATAAATAGTACTTTACGTTTGTACTTAACTAGAGGCGGATCAAAGTGTGTGTTGTTAGAGTTATGATCTGTTTAATGCTGGATTAAATTTAAATATGAAGTTTTTTTCTTGTGTTAGTAAGTAAGTGTGTGTATATATATATATATATATATATATATATATATATATATATATATATATATATATATATATGAAGATAAAATGCTCGATATATCATAAAATGCAATGCCGTGAAAGACAAGATGTGTGAAAAAGATAAACGGACAAAATTTAAATACAGGAAAAAATCATCAAGAAACGAGAAATTTTACCGGTTTCGTTCGGATCAACGAAAGTCTTCCGAAATCTCTCGTTTCTTGATGATTTTTTCTTGTATTCAAATTTGTTTTTTCCGTTTGTCTTTTTCACATATCTTGTCTTTCACGGGAATTTATTTTATGATGTATCGTGCATTTTATTCATATATATATATATATATATATATATATATATATATATATATATAGAGAGAGAGAGAGAGAGAGAGAGAGAGAGAGAGAGAGAGAGGGGGTGGCTGATGATACAACGCTCGGTGCCACACTATACCAATTAACACCTGAGAACCGAAAACTCGCTCGCCGCGTAGAGAGAATAACGAGAAAGATTGCCAAAAGAGAGAGCTCCGTAGTCTTTAACGAATCATATATATATATATATATATATATATATATATATATATATATATATATATATATATACTAGAAGAATACCCGTCCCAGGAAATATTGATTAGCAGATCAGAACAGTTTTCCACCACTTTTATGTCCTCTTCCGGAGATAAAGATGAAAGTGTTATGATACTAAACGCTATGTGTAAAATCCTCTTTTTATAAAAAAAAACATTACATGATTTTGATTTGAGAAAATATCTAAAATTAAAGGGTTAAGGGGTCTTAAGAAATTTAAATTTAAGGAATCTGACTTAATTGGTGTCTAATAACTATGGATATCATGCAATGCAAATCTGATATCTTTGGATTTTTAAATGGGAGGTTGTGTC
>OY744525.1:80151843-80189343 GCA_963556195.1 Sepiola atlantica | reverse complement strand
TGTTCCCCCAGTAGGACTTCGGTGGGGTACTCGTTGTACATAAAGAAACGAGTGTAACAGTTATCAATAAAAGTTAAGTAACGTAAAATCCTTTTTGTTCGAGTCTCCTTTATGTTATAACTTGCTGGGGAAAACATCCCTCTAAACGATAGACAATCAACTGTCGATAGATGTCTAGATCGCCAGTCTTTTTAATATAAGGCATTTTGACTAGTTACAAGCGAATCCCCTCAGCAAAGAAATGCCTACTTGACACACAACAATAAAAGACAATGTCACGCATAACCATTTAAAGTGCTATAGAGACTTTCATATTTAGAAGCCCCGAAAAAGAAAAACAAGTGGCGATAATGTTACATATGCCATCTACTCCCACAACGTTACACATTCATCTGGATGAAATTGAATTTTTTTATATAGAAATCGCTCCAGACAAGGCATGAAGCCACTTGATGTTAGGAGCTAAAAAATACCATTTCAAGGTAAAAAAAAAAAAAAAATAGCCAACGATAAGTGTTAGATGGATAGATTCTGACCCAGAAAACAGAAATTCTTCCCCCTTTGTCAGAAACATCGCTCATGAAATGTGAAGACTAAAGGACAAAATAAGAGAATTGCTTATTGTGTGGCTCCTACTTTTATGAAAATTGATTTTATAGTTTTTATATATCTTGTTTTGTAAACAAATAAATAAACAACAAAAATATATACAAACTAACTGACAAAAGAAAAATAAAGTAAACAAAACAATACATCCGTCCAACATTTTGCCAGCTATTTCTTTTTCTCTCAAGTGAGAATATTTTGACCAATTCATGAAATTAATAAAAAATAAAGTTTTTACTAAATTAAAAATACGAGATTAAATTATTTTATTTCACGTTCTGTTTTTCTGTCAGTGCCATCTAGTTTGCAATGTTTATGTGGTGCGTAGCACGATGTCACATTCGAGGAGGAAGCATGTTTTTTCTTTTGAGAAATGCTTGGGTTGCTGTTAAAGAGAATCTTATGATTTAAAACCTATCGCGAAACCATTTCATCACTGATAACCATCCCCACGGCATCTATAATTTACGATAAAACTGATTTTTAAACCATAATTCATTAATAACATTCTTTTCTGAGTAAAATCGATATTTTAGACATTTTATTTATAAATGCAAGTAAAGTGAAAAAAAGATTTGAAAAAGTATAATCTCTTGGTAAATTTAAAAATAAGAACTATTTCATAGTGAATTGCATCATTTTATCCGTTTGGTCAAAAAAGTTCGTCTGCTGCTCAGAGACTCTTGACTGGATCCGTTCTCGACAATCAGTCCAGCAGAAACGGGGCCATTTCGGTGGCCTTTTATATGTCGGGTTGAGGTATTAGTCCTGGGTAGTCCTAGTAGGTCTACCCTCCCAGGCCTTGCCTCCCCTCTTTGAGGAGAAGTTAGTTTATTGCTAACTGCCTGAGACACTCTGACCCGGTAATATCGACGGGGGCATCTAGGCAAATTTTGATAGACCAAAGTGCCCCTTCTTTAGGGGCGCTGGCTTGATTTTCCCCACCTTCCGGCCTTGTGCCACATTTTCCTGTGATGGGAAGGAAGTAAATACCAAGTGAAAACCTACCAGCTGTCAGTACTAATTGGTCAACAAAAAAGCGTTAGACCATTTTCACCTATTCCAACTAAGAACGCGCCGTCTATTATCGTCACGGCGTTCTTAGAAAGAGAGAGAGAGAGGGTAGGGGGAGTACAGAAGGTGGAGAGGAAGAGAGAGATGGGGGAGTCGCTTGCTTGCCACTATTGTGCTTCAGTTGTTCAGAATTGTCCCGCTTTGACACTCGAATGTCATGTGACGGCGCGACGAAAGAAGAAAGGCGTCAAGCAAAACGAAATTCTTCCTCCGGAGAAAAAGAACAAAACAATCTTCTTGGAAGGATTTATTCTATTTACATTATTATTTAAATGTCTCGGACTGTTGTCCTAATCTTGGCTATTATTATATGTTCACAACGTTTCGGCCGTTGTAGTATCCGACTTTCTTCAGATAGCTTTTCTCTTGTAGCGGACCAACCTCTTCCACAAATTTTGGACTAATCTTTTAAAATAGTAAATAGAAATTCTTTAAATTCTAGGGTTTAATTCGAAATAATTGCCAAGGATTAATGATCAACTTTTTAGATGCCGAGCGTGGAGAGATATCAAGAGAAGGGGTTGAGAGAAACCACACTTGTCACGCTTATATTATTTGCAGAGAATGTTCCGGTTACATCCATCATTATCATCACCCTTCTTCTTCTCCATCATCATCATCATCATCATCATAATAATAATAATAATAATAATAATAATAATAATACTTGCCTCTTAGGAGACAGGAGGGCAGAGAATAGTCTAGTGTATTTTTGTATTGAACAATATTGAAATTCAAAATAAGTATTAATTAGTCACGCCACGGAAAAAAGTTTCACTATTACCTTATAAGTCTCGACAAGCATATGAAACCCGTACGTTTTTATTTTAAACTAATAATTTTAACCTTAGACTTGCCTTTCAGGCGATGGGGGATATTCTAGTGTGTTCTTGCATTGAAAAATATTGAAATTCATAAAAAGTATAAATTATTAACGTGACGGAAAAAAGTTTCACTATTATCTAATTAATATTGACGAGCATATAAAATCTCGACCGAGCCGCAGCAAGAAGCGGTTGATAACCAGGTATCAATTCATCAGAAAAACATGGGAGGGGAATCTATCGTCTTTTTTTTTAATTATTCAAGAGTATCCTAGAAAACTTATACTAAATAATTAAATAACTTATATATATATATATATATATATATATATATATATATATATATATATATATATATATATATATATAATTATTATGATTATTATAATTATTATTATTATTATTATTATTACTAGCGGGACCCGTGTAAATTACACGAAATGATGCTTTCAATACTAATTATCTTGTTCCTAACCTATACATGTTTGAATAAAATATAAGATTTGGCTTGTATATTTAGTTTTAAAAATGAACAATACATGAAACAATTTACAAAACTTCTTTATATACAATATTTCTATTGAAGGTAGTTCCTCTTCTCTGGCCATGAGTAGAATTATTCTGAGGACAAATTTTCACTCTTACACTGTTCACAGACCTTGCTCTTGAGAAGGCTACATAAAGTTGTCGATGAGTAAAGCAAAGTTGTGGTAGGTAGATCCCAACCTGATCGAAAGTTTGTCCTTGAGCTTTATTAATGGTCATTGAATATGATAGGCGGATGGGAAATTGAGTCCTGTGCAAAACAAATGGAATATTTGCGTCACTGGGATTTAGTTTAATTCTTGGAATTAAAACTCGCTCCTGAGCATGAGATCCACTTATGATTGAAGCTAGAATACTGTGGTTATGAAGCTCCAATACTTCTAAACGCGTTCCATTGCATAGTCCTTGCGTTATTGACAGGTTTCGAAGCAGCATAATAATAGATCCAACTTTAAGATTGAGACGATGAGGAGGCATTCCCGAGGGCGTAAGTGAATTTATGAATTCCATTGGATAATTATTGGCTTCCATTTCATTGTCTGATGATACTGAATCTATACTTAGATATGTTTTGCTCTCAGTTGGTAGTATACTTAAAATATCTTCATTAATATCCAAGCAATCTGCATTTTTTGGTGACAAAATAACTCTACTTTTCATTTCGTCTTGGGTGCAATTATCGAATATGTCTGATACTAAAGAGTCATTGCATACACATTGTTCTGGGATATCGATAGTATCATCAGAAACGTTATCAAGTGAACTCTGCACTCGACCATTTCCGATTTGTAAGAGCCATTGTGAGAAAACTTGTTCGTTGTCATTAGTCCTCATATTCTGAGAGAGTTTAAGTTGATGAAAACTGTGCCACATTGGAGACTTCTTTAGACATACATCCAATACTACAGCAGGTGGAGCTCTAGGAACCACAGGCAGAACTTGCCTGAAGTCTCCTCATAATATGAAGACTTTACCACCAAATATGCTATTATTATTCATAATATCTTGTAAACAATTATCAATGGCATTTAATGCATATCGAGGGATCATCGACGCCTCATCAATAATGAAGAGCTTCACCTGCCTGAGAATATTTGCTTGTTCAGAATTAGGCGGAATATTGCAGGTAATTGTCTTAGTGAAAGGAACAGGAAGTTTGAAGATACTATGAAGTGTTTTTCCATTTTTCAATAGTGTCGCTGCAATACCTGTCCAAGCAGAAGTACTAACAGCCACATTTTGAGCCACCAGGTAATCATGAATCATGTTGAATAGAAAAGTTTTGCCAGAACCGCCAGGTGCATCCAAGTAAAACAGTCGATGGTTAGTCTCCAATCCTCTATCTAGTTCACTAACAGCGTTAATGACACTATTAAATACACCTCTTTGCTCAGTATTTAGTATTTCAGGATTAACTTCTTGAATTTCTTCCATATGTTGAATGGCAGGAGGCTCACTGATTGGTTCTGGTAGACCAAGCATCGCACAATTCATGCCGGTTTCATTCAAAATCATGTTTATGTGATGCAGAGCGATATTCTCTGCAACATTATCATCATATTGGCGTAAAAGGTCCTCTATCATGAGGTGTTTGTTATCATTCCATAATTGTAAGGCATTTTGTGGTGTATTGTATAAACAAATCATTGCAAACATGTTAAGAAGCTGTCGTGGCATTTGATATATAGCTGCCTCACTTAAAGCCATTTCTAGTTCGTTGTCATCTTCAAGCAGTTGCAATCGAATACAGGCATCCTTAAAGGTCGGCAATTGTTCACCTCCTACAGTTTTCAGGTTATTAAAAGAAGTTGCACCTGGTATATGAAGAAGAAGCATCCTTAAATGGAATTTCTCAGCATTTCTAGGACTGGCAGAGTACATTCTCGTTACAATCTGGCGGTGACGTTGTCTTCTGGTCCAAGTGTTGCTTTGCTTATTAAATACATAATATTCAGGAATATCAATATAAAGGTGGGCTCTTGCATCCACGTCACTTTGGTTAAGTTTGAACCATGCAGTTAATTGCGTGTCTCGTCCTTCTGCGCGGGCAGCAGCTTGTCCTTGTTCACCCGGCCTATAATAAACTTGTTGCTGGTCAGGTAAATGGAGGGCGAGTCGGTAAACTATGTGTGACTGTCCATGCATTTTGTATTCTGACAAACGCCAAAATGCTTCAGGCGGAGATACGTATCTACACGAAATATATTGCTTAATTTCATTATATTCATTTGCATTAGTTTCATTGTTATTCATATTTATTTCCATCATTGCGCAATCATGTCCTTTATAGACATATTTGAAATGATATTTCACACTTTTTACTGAGATACACACCTCTACATTAATGTGAGCACCATATTTTCTGAGTAAATACTTATTATATGGTACTACAAACCTGCAGTCAACCTCATGGACACCCACTCTAACAGAATCTCCATTATTTCTGCGTCTGTAAAGAGGATATCCAGAAACATTTGTAATAGTCTCCTCCTGATATGGCATTGGAAATTTCTTCTGACACTCTCCCCCTACCATACAGATTGAATTGGGATTAAATGTACCACAGGGTCCATGAATCATGAGTGTTTTCACTAATTCTCTCAATTCTGGATCATGTTCTGATGGTAATTCAGCTGAAACAATATTATCAATTTGTTCCCTAGTTCTGATTTTATATTCTTCATGTAGCATGATTAGCATGTGACAATGCAGGAGACCTCTTTTCTGAAATTCAATTACATGTATCGCAGCAATAGGTACCCCAAGTACATGTCTGTCCTTTATGTCAATCATTAAATCATTAAGATGTTGTTTGAAAACTCGTGCCAATAAATGTGGTCTGTTCTGTGCTGTTTCATGAGGCTATAAGTTTTCAGTGACTTCTCGACATTTTGGATTGCAAGTATATGTTATAAATAAATCAGGCCTTCCATACTTGCAAACTATTGCCATTGCATCTTGGTAGCATTGTTGTATATTTCGTGGGCTCCCTGTGAAGGATGACGGCAAAATGACAGGTACTCCAGGATCTTCATTTTCATTATTTCTTGCAAGGTGATCCATCAAACCTGAATACATTGCAACTCTTAGTTGTGCTTGATTTTCTGCAATGAATTTCGAACGACAACCTTCTACTTTAACGTAACCATCGACTATATATTGTTGAAATAGTTTTCCACCACTGTGTATTGGACTGAAGTCACGTCTTATAGATAGACGATATGCATAAAATTCCTGCATAGTCACCTTGTTACGAACTCTAGTTTGCCTATTTGCTACATGAGGAATGTTTATATGCCATCCGAATTCATCATGAGGAAAGAGAAAAACGCCAAAATGAAAAGCAAAAAATAGTTTTAAGTTTTAAGCAACACAAAAAGTAGTTTTTAACCAGGTGATAAAAAAAAATAAATGCAAAAAATAAATAATAAAATTGTATTTATTGCCAATTGTTGGTAAATGTTTGATAAAAATAAATTAAAAAATTTTTTTTTTAATTTATTTTCACTGTATTGTGTTCGTTTTTTTGTTATTTGCAATGTTTCTTGAAAATAAAACTGAAAAAGTTGACGAAGTTATCGTCTGCCACACTGACCCTAACGACGGCGTCAAAGTTAGCGCGGGTCCTAATGTAACAAAGCACCCTCTATTTGTTAGTAAGTTGCTTTATTATGACCCCCCTCCTTCTGGATAAGAGTGAAATAATTTGTTAAAATAGTCACCCGTGTACGATGGACATTGCGCATATCTACTAGAAAAGGTTGATATGCCATCCGTTCAAAAAAAAAAATAATAATAATACTGGCCCTCTCTACAACCAAAAGAAAGGAAGTAAATTGTTTTCACTTTTTAAGAAATAATAATGATACACTCATTTTTAAGCAGTTAACGTAATTTAATAGACAATGCCCTTAAAAACGCCAAAATAAAAAACAAAAAATAGTTTTAAGTTTTAAAGCGTCAGAAAAAAGTACTTTTTAACCAAGTGATAAAAAAAATAAATGCAAAAAATAAATAATAAAATTGTATTCATTGCCACTTGTTGGGAATTGTTTGCTAAAAATAAATAAATAATTTTTTTGCTTTAACTTACACTGTGTCGTGTTCGTTTTTTTTGTTAGTTGCAATGTTTCTTGAAAATAAAACTGAAATGTAGAAAAAAACTTTAGAGGTTGGTTGGGATCGAACTATAAACCAGTCAGGCCGAAGTAAAAAATACTACGTCGCTAACCGTTACGCTAAAGGGAAATACTTGAAAATATAATTGAATTTAGCCGTATTAAAATGTTTGTCCAAATTTCGGTGCGGTACGCATGCGCAGAGGTTTTGCCGGAAGCGTGACACACGAACACACACGCTATCGTATTAATATATAGATTATTAAATGCATGTATGTGTGGTAGTGCACCTTGCCCTTCATGAAAATGAGAGAAATACTGTCTCTGTGACAGGTAAACTAAGCTTGAGCCTGGTATTGCCACAAACACCAAACCATGAAAAATGTCTACAAATACAAATAAACGATGTGGGACTCAGAAGAAAGATTTGAGTGTTATGATGGGCAGGTGCTCCCTCGATGGCCAACATGGGAGACTCGGTCCGCATCCTGAGAATGTTGGTTCCTTTAATTTCAGAAACAATATCACGGACAAAAACAGGTAAGTTACCTCTCTAATTTCAGGTATGATCACGAACACGGACCAAACACAAGAAAGCAGGAATAGAAAAGAACGAATCAGAAAGCCATAGAAAGAAATGGGCACAAAACAGAACAGGCTGGTAATGGAATGATACTACAAAACCCGCTACCCCACAGAAAGAGGATACCGAAAACGAATGAAAGATCTCTACTAACTACCACACAACAAAACAGAGGATAGCAGATCAAGCAAGGCATATACTCAAGAGAGGGAGATTATCGGAGATGGAATTAACGGAAATCCGACAAAAGATTAATGGCGTAATAGATCAAGAAACAGCACCTGACGAAAACACCCAGAAAGAAAATGGCCAAAACATAAACACTGAAACCGATGAGGGCGAAGATTATGAAACCACAGAACTCCCTGAGGAAGAAGCAATAGAAGTGGAAAACATCAAACGAATCATGTCCGAGGGGAAAAAAGTTCCCATCCCTAAGGAACGAAGATTGGAAGAAGTTAAAAGTTGAAACACAGAAGTAAGCAAAGTATTCACGTACATCCCAGCAGACACTATGACAAATCTAAACAACCTGATAAATGCGGGGGCGAAATCAGTAAGTATGAAACTAAAAAGAGAAAAAAGACTGGCCAAAAGAATGGACCGACAAAGCCTGGATGGGAAACCAGACTGAAAACCCAGATTTCCAAACTTTGAAAAGAAGCTAAGACCGTAAACAAGATGAAAGAGAATAGGAAAGGAAGTAAAAAACAGAAAAAGGATGTAAAAAACAGAAAAAATCCATGGCATTGATTGACTACAAAAAAAGATTACGACAGAATTCCTCAAGCATGGATAATTGAATGTCTAAATATATACAAAATACCCGACAGGATTATTAATCTTATTAAGAAAGCAATAGGAACATGGAGACTAGAACTGACAGCCGGAGGACAACACCTGATTGAGATTTTTTTAAATACAGAGAGGCATTTTCCAAAGAGACTCCCTATCACCACTGTAGTATCTTACATTTAGAAACAACAACAATGTATCATAGTTACCTCCCTTACAGTGTGTAATCATCTCCCTTTGTATATTTCTCTTGCATATATAAACGAATGCTGACGAAGACGCTCTCTTGGAAGAAGGTCTCGGAAGCGTAAACATCAATATGTCTCTCTCTTATTCATTCCACGTTATCGCTTCGCATTGTATGTATAAGTGTCTATTATGTCGCGAGCCGAATATTAATAGATTCACATAACAATTGACAAGCGAGAACGCTATAACCACTACTGTTTATTATAGCTATGATGCCGCTCAACTACATACTCAGAAAATGTGATGCTGGATACAATTTTACAGACACAGAACCAAGCGTAAACATCCTGATGTACATGGACGACCTGAAACTATTTGCAAAAAGAAAAAAGGAACTGGAAAATATGATAAATACGACCAGAATCTTCAGTCAAGACATCCACATAGAATTTAATATGGAAAAGCGTGCACTACTAGAAATAAAAAGAGGAAAACTGAAGACGACGGGGGGCATGGAACTCCTCAACCAAAGGGAGATGAAGGTGCTAGGCGAACAGGATAGCTACAAATATTTGTGAGTTCTGGAAGCAAACACCATCAAACTTGCAGAAATTAAAGAGATAATTGGAAAAGAATATTTACGAAGAATAAGAAAACTCTGAGAAACGAAATTATATTGCAGGAATCTAGTAAAAGGAATAAACACCTGTGCAGTATCACTAATAAGTTACTTTGGACCATTCATAGGCTGGACTAAAGAACTCAGGCACCTTGACCAGAGGACTAGAAAATTAATGACCATGCATAACGCACTACACCCAAAAGACGATACGGACAGACTCTACATGAAAAGAAACAAAGGGGGTAGAGGACTGGTAAGTATAGAAGATTGTGTGGACGACACACAAAAAGAGCTGGAGAAATACATAACTGAGAACACGGAAAGGCTAATTACCGCAGCCAGAGACACCGTTCCAATGAGCAACTCGGGAAGCACCGAAATCAGAAACAACAAGACAAGAAAAGAAAAGTGTGAAGAAAAACAACTACATGGGCGCTTCAGAAGACTGACAAGAGAAGAAACCAATGCGATCAGGACAAACTACATTAAAGCTAAAATAGATAAAACGCAGCAAAACAGTAAATGCAGACTGTGTGGACAAAGAGACGAAACAGTAACTCATATAATAAGTGAATGTAGCAAACTAGTAAAAAAGAATACAAGAACAGACATGACTGTATGGGAAAGCAGTACACTCGGAACTGTGCAAACAATTGAATTTCGAATACGCAGACAAATGGCACAAACATAGACCAGAAACACTGGAAAACGAAAAACACAAAAACCATCTGGGATATGGAGATACAGACAGACAAACTTATACAAGCAATAATAATAATCGACAAGAAGGAAAAATCTTGCAAAATCGTAGACTTCACCGTTCCAGCAGCCATAGAGTGAAGATCAAAGAGACGGAAAAACGAAGCAAATACACGGAACTAGCCATAGAACTGAAAGGAATATGGAGCATGAATAAAAGTCAGTATAATGCCAATAATCGTAGGAGCACTAGGAACAATCTCCCAAAACCTGGAGGAAAGTCTTGGAGAAATTGGAATCAAAGGGCTCATTGAAACCATACAAAGGACGGCAATAATCAAAACAGCTGCAATCTTAAGGAAAATCCTCGAATGCGGAAACTAACCCGCATAAGTTACAACAGGAAGAAAAGAAAAACCACACGAAGAACACCACATCACAAACCAAGGAACAGAAAATGCAAGAAACATCACTTCATAAGCTTCCTCCCCACCAATAAATTACATCGGCCTCAGCTGACACCACACAAAAAATGAACCACTGAACAGAAATTACAAGTAAAACCATAAGTTGTTGTTATTATTATGATGTGTGTGTGTGTGTGTGTGTGTGTGTGTGTGTGTGTGTGTGTGTGTGTGTGTGTGTGTGTAGCTTATCTTAATACTTTATTACAGAAAATCCAACCGGCAGAAATGTATTTATAATATACTTAATATCTTTAATTCATTTTTAAATGTATAAAGATGTTAAGAATATTATTAATACACTTCTGACGATCGGTTGTCCCGTGAGATTGCAGTTAAGTCTAAAGATAAGCCACATCTATTATTTAAAAGCTCTATTTGAAAGGATATCGATTCCTTTGTGTGTGTAAGGCATACTGACTTAATTCGGCTGTATTCCGATTTTGAGAAAATTTTCATGTTATTATATATACAATAGTTCTTAATAAACTAATAAATAAGATAACCCTCCTTCTCTATGCCAAAACTTTTATTTTCAATCACAGTCTACGTTTCAAAATCAGCCAAAAATTCTCCACATCTCTACTCTCTTATTATTTTCTCTTTCCTTCCTTTTTCCCTTTTCTCTTTTTTTCTTTTTTCCTCTTTGTCCCCCTCCAAGTTTAGAATAAACGGCAGACTCATACTTCCACACACCCCGTCCCCCCCCCACCTACTGCAGCCATGCTTGGCTATAACATACGTTGACCCCAGTTACCTTCCTAGCTAAAATAGTCATAAACTGACAAATCCAAACCATCAATCCCATTCATCTCGCGTCCTTTGAAAGAGACTGACCACGGCTGATAACACTACTACCAAAATCATGTTTTTCGTTCTCTGCTTGTTCACGCCAACAGCCATGCCGAAGTCTGGACATTTTCTGACATATCGAAATGAATATTCTGTATGATTTTTCTACATTGCTCTCTTCATCCTGAGGAAGTATTTTAATAAAGACGAAACAATAATGAATACATAAATCACATAGGTTTTGGCTTTCCTTTTTCATTTTACACACACACACACACACATATATATATATATATATATATATATATATATATATATATATATATATATATATATATATGGCAATTGCCCATCTTGACAGATGATTCCCGTCTCAGTACACGCCAGAGGACGTTCAGTAGATGGAATGACAAACTCGATGGCAAGCGAGATGATTGTCAAGAAAATGTGTACATCAGATGATTTAAGTGACATAGACTTGTACAACACATATACTGGCAGGCGACAAGCAACAGCAAGATGACCAGCAAGCTGCTTTGTCTGCAAGATTTTAGTATCACAGAGTTTTTACCTCTCTGGGCAACAAATAATGCAGGATGTCATCCATTTGCTACCACAGTACATACCTATTAAAGAGGCTGTCTGTAACAGCTTCTTGTTTTTTATATCAAATATTTGCTTATCCTAGAATGGCTGCCTTCATCTTCGCTTACGGGAGCCCCTTTATATATATATATATATATATATATATATATATATATATATATATGTACAAAACTCCGCTACGTTGGCATGTCGATGTTTCTACTTTTAATCATTCAAAACTAACGGTCTCCTCAGGCGAAAAAAATCTGATCTTACTATATTAATTTTTCGTGGATCATCCCAAACTCGGTTTTAATAGACCGAGTCGTCTATGGCGTCCTTTCGTCAGTTAAATAGCCAAGACTAATATGTATTTAACCAATTAATTATTATACGAAATGTTATTTAATCAACGTTTGTTTCCCTAGGGTTTTTTCTATATACTTTAATAACACAGAATACATGCTAAAATATTCCTTAGTTCTTAGATTGAGTTATGTTTTTATTTAATTTTTTGGTGCTTGTATAATAAAAAGCCGAAAAAAAGTTGTTTTTTTGTCTTTTAGTGTTGGAGAGGTAAATAAATGGCAGGTAACTCTTACCACGAATTTTAAGCAAGATTTTCCAGTAATCAAAACTGATGGCTTTAATTGGCGTTGCACATGTGGCTACTGTGCAAGGACAACGTCGATTAGACATAAAAGGGTTAGGGTTAGGGTTGGGGTTTAGGGTTAGGGTTAGAAAAATATTGTTCGAAAGCTAGAGCTGTTGTGAAGAGTTACCTGCCCCTTATTTACCTCTCCAACACTAAAAGACAAAAACAACTTTTTTTCGGCTTTTTATTATACAAGCACCAATTTTGTTTAATTAATCGTAATTTATAATTAATTGAACATTGCTTCGATCTCTTCCCCCCCTCTTTCTCTCTCTCTCTCTCTCTCTCTCTCTCTCTCTCTCTCTCTCTCTCTCTTTGCTATATATGTATTTCTCTCGTTCCCTCTCATTCTACGTGGATGAAACTATAATATGTGTTAATGTCTCTACGAGTATTTAGAGAAAGAGGGACTCCTTTTCATCGTCGCAATCAAATTTGCGTACGTTTAGCTGTACACAACACAAACACGTACGTAAATCAGCAATTATTTGTTGTATGTGTGTATGTCAAAAGTCCGCCCTTCAAACGAATATCGAAAATGACAAACGGCTGAATAAGCAGCGAGAAGTTCTCGCCCAAAAGGTGTTATATCTTATCTCAGCTGGGAAGAGCTTCTTGGGAAAGAAGGAAATTGACCTCCACTGGTCGTCGCTCTTCTGCTGTAAGACTGTCCCCGCGCCGATACAAGAAGCGTCGACCGCCATACACAACTCTTTACCTGAAACAACACGTGACAGTTCTATTTCACGCGACAATGTAGACTAAATTAATGTAAAAGCTGCTAATGTCGTCTAAGACAGAACTACGTACGTCGCAATTTTTAACATTACTAAAACTGCTAATGTCGTCTAAGACAGGACTACGTACGTCGCAAATTTTTAACATTACTAAAAATATCTTATAATAGTGTCACAATCTGCGCGCAATTGGATAGATATATATGGTAAAAGTGTATAATTCCTAAAACCTGTCTTAGATTTCTCATATTATTAGGTGTCGGCATTGCTTCTACTTTAGAAAATGAAGTAGATATTCCAGCAGAACTGATGTTATAACCCAGGAAAATTACCTCCGATTTTCCGAATTCATATGACAATCCCAATTTTTTTTTCCGAGCGCTTAAAAGCGAGCTCTATGCGTTGACCGTGTTCCTCCATACGTCCTCCACGTAGACACAAACAAAATGTAGGCCGTGTAATACGTGGTCAATAAATCTATGAATGGAACGTCTGTGCGCATAAAAACCGTTTAAACCAAACGGAGTGGTTATAGCCGTTTTGGGAATGTCTTCAGATTCTACCGGAATTTGGAGACACGGAATCGAGTATATTAAAACTTTTAACAATCATTTAATAGATGCAAGGATTTAATGTGGTTATTAATCGAATCAGGCTGACATAGAAAAGATTCTGTTCGTTGAAGATTACATTAGTTATGAAAAGTGCGTAACAAGTAAACAGAATAAATTAAATACATCTATAAGAACATTTCTTTTATTTAGCAACTACTACTACTGCTACTACTACTACTACTACTAATAATAATAATAATACAACAACAACAACTACGACAAGCAAATAAAGAAACAAAAATGTGTCTAAAAAAATTGGTGTTTAATCCTTAGCAAGCCGAAAATATTTTTTTAAAATAAATAACAAAAATGTTACATGGGTGTGTAGGACTTGTTATATACATCCACCCAATTCTTTACTTTATTGTTTACCGATGTTTGTTTTAATAATTTAGAAAAATATTTAATTTTATTCAATAAACTTATTAAACATTAACACTAATTTCGTTATTCTTTTTGCATTTTATAAATCGTTGGTATTTCAGTTTTAATGAATCAAGCATTTTTGTTACGTCGTCTTCTGATACAAGGATGTGTCAATATAATAACTTCCAGTTAACAGCAGAAAAGTATTTTGTTGTCTTAATTTTATGTAGATATCAAAGAAAATCAATAAAAATATATATGAAAAATACATCATCCCCCTTGTGTTTCGAAGGAAACCTGGCAAATGGCAGAACAATCAAAATTGCTAAACCACGCAAAACTTGAAAGGTCCACGTAGATGGATATTTTTGAATTTTTAAAATTAGATCAATGGAAAGTTAGTAAGAGATGTGTCACTTCATGAATTATTTGCAAAGTACGGATAATTAGAACAATTAAAATGAAAGTTTTTTCACACATAACTCAATCTCAAATCTGACGAATATTTTAGCATGTATTTTGTGCGATTAAAATATACAGGTAAAGACCATAGAGAAACAAACGTTGATTAACGCAGTTTTAGAAGAAGAAGAAGAAGAAGAAGAAGAAGAAAGATAGATAGATAGATAGATAGATAGATAGATAGATAGATAGATAGATAGATAGATAGATAGATAGATAGATAGATAGATATCCGAAACCGTAATATGTAAAATCAAAACATTATAATTTCTCCAGTTTTCGTGGTGTGCGATTGGGTTTCGAATTTCAGGTTAAAACACTCATCATGTCTAGTCACACTGATGAACCGTGATAAACAGCTCATGGCATATGTGTGTAATAAGAATGTAAATAAGCAAATAAGCAAAAAAATCAAACTAATTTGAATAAAAACAGATTAACATAGTCATGATTTGATTAAATATTTCGCCTTAAGAACAGACTTTATCAAGAATAAACATGATGAATTAACAGAATCAATATTTATACATTTGTCCTTTGGTGGGAGTAAGAAGCGGGGTAGTAAAATTTGTTAGGGTGGGAGAAATCTGTGTGAGTAATGAGGAGGCGGCATGTTAGGATCAGCATGAAATTATTGGTTAACTGAAAACTTAAGTAGTGATTTTCTAGTAATGTGGACAGGGAGTGAGTAGTGAAACGAGTGGGGATAAGGGAAAGGAGTGCGAGAAGCGTAATAGTATGGGAGGAGAGAGATTAGGGTGGGAGAGGGGTTTATGGATAGCAGGATGGCAGTGTGAACTTAGTAATTACTTCAGTAGCAAGATAACAGGAATGTGTAAGTAGTGGAGAGCGGGTAGGAGGAGATGTAAGGATTATGCGTTATATATCTCTATACATATAAAGTTGAGCTATTTCTCGCACTGGCATTGGTATTAAAAGTCCACTTTTCTATTTAAAAAGTAAAAACAAGTTTGTAATATATGTACTCAGTCGTGGATATGCGAGCGACTTAAAAAAGGATAGCTAATTTGCATATTCCTTAAAAAAATGAACTATTCGCTATTCGTTTTTTCTGTTTTCCTATTAGATGATTGGTTTCATTTGACTATTATGCACAGTTTTATTTATGCATATGTTCTACATTATGCATAATTGCATAGCATTTGGGGTGAAAAAAAAATATATATATATATATATATATATATATATATATATATATATATATACAGCGTAATCTCCTAAACTACTGTAAGGATCATTATGGATTTTGGAATATTTTAGGCAACACAGTGAGTAACTTAAGCACATTATTTTTATTGTACATTTTAACATTTAGGGAGTGCATAGAAAAAATATAAAGTTAGGTAATATATTTCTATGTACATAATAAACTCCTAAACTAATGAACAGATCATTATGAATTTTGGAATATATATTCTCAGCAACCCGATGAGTAACAAGGGCACCATATTTTTTTTGTAAACTTCATCATTTAGGGGGTGCACTCAACCAAACTCGCACCAGCCCCCCCCCCCCCCACAAAAACTTTTTTAATAAGTTAGATACAAAAAATTTAATAGAGAACAGAATTGCTCTACATCAAATTTTGAGTTATATCAAGTAATACATTTTTAAAAGGATCCGTGCACGCACGTAAGCATCAATAATATGTACGTGTTTGGTAAAATCCTAAACTATTGAATTTATCATCATGAATTATGAAATATGTATATTTTCTGTTTTCCTATTAGATGATTGGTTTCATTTAACTATTATGCACAGTTCTATGTATGCATATTTTCTACATTGTGCATAATTAAATAGCATTTGGGGTGAAAAAGTTCTAATAAACACATACATATGTATATATTTGTATATTTTTTATTTTTATGCACCGGATAATCTCATAAACTAATGAACGGATAATTGTGATTTTTAAATGTATATTCTAGGCAACACGGTGAGTAACGTGGGCACATTTCATTATTTTTGTAAATGTTAACATTTTGGGGTGCATATATATAAAATTAGGTAATATATTTCGTTGTACATGGTAAACTAATTAACCAATCATTACGAATTTTGGAATATATATTCTCGAAAACCCAGTGGGTAACATGGGTACATTCTTTTATTTATTTATGTTGTAAACTTTAACATTTGGAGAGTGCGCTCACCCAAATAAACTTTTAAAATAAGTTAGATACAAGAAATTTAATAGAGAAAAGAATTTAGACGGTATTTCACTAGTATATAAATATATACTTCTTTCCAACTTTTTTGTTCATTTGTTTTTGTCACCTGAAGATGATTCGACAAAGAATCGAAAATGTCCGTGATACATGTGGAACATATATCATTTTTTTTTTTGATTTTGACACAAAAAAGATCATTAGAAAAATTGGAAAAATAAAAAAGGAATAATCTAGCAGAGAAATGTTGTTATGTTTAACAATGTTTGCATAAATGAAAGAATGCTGACTAAATACACACACACATACGAGGGGCGTTCAATAACTAATGCCCCTCGACCACTTCTAGTTGTCTGATGTAGATGAAATTTTGCATGTGTAATGAATTATATCTGTATGGGTTATGTTGCAAAAACAGCTCTGAACTAATTGTGGTTTCTGATTTACAGGTGTTTGAACTGAGTCAGGTGTGAAATGGAGCTAGTTGGGTGTCGCGCAGTGATCCAGTTTTTGTATTTGAAAGAACGCACACCAAAGGAGACTTTTGATGAAATGAAAGAAGCTTATGGTGATGATGCCCCATCATATGACCGTAAAACGCTGGCATCGTGAATTCAAAGATGACCGGAAGTCTGCGGAAACAGCTCCCAGACCTGGTCGTCCCTCTTCTGCCATTGATGAGGCATCTGTCGGTCAAGTTGAGGCTGCCATTTTGGAAGATCGACGCATTACTATTCGCCAAATAGCCCAAGAGGTCAAGATTAGTACAGGGTCTGTGTAAACTATCATTCATGACCATTTGCATATGCATAAGGTGTCTGCCAGATGGATTCCCAGGTTGCTCACACCTTTCCAGAAGCAAGAACGCGTTGAGTGCTCGAGGATGAATTTGGAGATGTGCCAAGAAGATGAGTCAAAGTTTTTCAAAAGACTGATTACACAGGATGAAACTTGGGTCCATCACTATGATCTAGAGACCAAAGCCCAGTCAATGCAGTGGAAGCACTTAGACTCACCACCTCCAAAGAAGGCGAAGGTGCAGCTTTCCGCTGGCAAGGTCATGCTCACAGTCTTCTGGAACCAAGACGGAGTAGTGATGACATATTTCCTGGCAAAGAGTACCACAATTACAGGAGCCTATTACGCTTCACTTTTGATGAAATTAAGAGAAGTTATCAAAATCAAGAGGCGGGGCAAGATCAGCAAAGGTATCCTCCTCCTCCTGCAGGACAACGCTCCGGTCCACAACTCGCATGTCGCCAGATCAGAAGTACGGGCGTGTAGCTATGAAATCCTCCCCCATCCCCTTACTCTCATGACCTTGCACCCTCTGACTTTCATCTCTTCCCAGCAATGAAGTTGTTTTTGAAAGGAAAGCGTTTCCCAGATGATGCAGCCTTGATTTCTGAAGTTAGGATGTGGTTGGAGGACCAACCCGGGGTGTTCTACAAAAACGGTGTCCAGAGCTGCATCAAACGATAGGAGAAATGCATAACTCTGAGAGGGGGGGGTCCTATGTAGAGAAAGACTAATAACTGTGACAAGTTTCATTAATCTACTGCTATGGGAAATGGGTCAGGGGCATTACTTATTGAACGCCCCTCGTATATATATATATATATATATATATATATATATATATATATATATATATACATATATATATATATATACTCTGTGCTGACGAAGACTCGATATCAATAAAAACCCATATCGTCTCAGAAACGATCGTATACAAACTGTTATGTGTGATTCTTGGAACGTAAGTAAATGATTATGTCGTAATTCATATTACGTTATCTCTCTCATATATATATATATATATATATATATATATATATATATATATATATATATATATATATATATATATATATATTCATGCACACATTATTAAAAACAACAGAACTCTTCTGTCTGAGTATACCTTTTTTCATCTTTTCAATTCTTCTAATGATTTTTTCGTGTTAAAATCAAACAAATTCATGAAAGATCCATATGTGTTACAAACGTTTTCGATTCTTTCTCGAATCATCTTCAGGTGTTGATGGCAAAAATCGACTAAAAAGCTGGTGAAAGGATGAAATTTTTTAACATACATCGGAGAGACGTGCACGTGAAAAGAACGCCTAAATTTTTCAAAGAAGACGGATGAATTAAATCGTTTTTTTAATGTATTTATGTATTTTATTTATTTTTATTTATTTTTATTTTTTAAGTAATGGCGGGTTTATTTGGTGTAGTCGAATAATTATGAAAAATCAAAAATAGGGAGGTAGGCAATAATTAATGTAATAAAATATCCCCCCTTTTTTTTAAATTGAATTAAGCGACGCCGGGATGGCGTCACTGAACTAAATTAAACTACGCTAAGCATTTTAAAATGGTTTGACTAGTCTTATATGCAATATTATTAATTTTAGGGTGTTGCGTTTTTTATGTATATGGCTAAGTATTTATTTATTTTTTTTCAAATTTGTCTCAGAATGTATTATTTTGGTGTCGTTTGTCTTAATTCAGATGGGAGGCAGTTATGTATTTGTAGGTGTATTCTATCCCGGTTCTGTTTTTGTACATGCGAATATTAAATGGTCGCATCTTCAGAATGTAAGATGTGTCCGTTCAATTGGCGCGTTTATCGTTGAAAATGTTATTTCAAACTTAAACGTGGCAGACCAACCGAGGGACCGACCGATAAAAGAAAGCCGGATATTACTACGTCCGAAACGTTGTGAGCATATAATAACAGCCGAGACGAGCATCTCTATAAGATAGAGATGCTTTGACGATGCATCTAAAATCAAATGCGCCCATTCAATCTGCGCGTTTAACGATGCTAATGAAAATGCAATGTCAAAGTGATGCGTGGCTGACCGACCGACCTACTGACCGAACGACCGAGATGCAGAGAGCGCATCTAAACACGCTGGAGGAGAAGAGACAGCTTTTAAATATTAGTAGCACAAAAGAATGAGATAAAGACAGGGAGGGGGATTCAGTTGAGAGAATGTGTATTAACTGACGACGAGGGTGGAATGATGGGGGGGGGGGGCACAGGACAACCTCGACTTATCAGCAGCATCTCTGTACAGACTATTAAAGCCTTCTGTCAACAGATGAGGTCGTTATAATTTATCTGTGGAGTAAAAGAGAATATAACAATGTATTTATTATTCATTGTAGTCAGCAGTCAATTTTCTCGGTGTCAATCGAATTTCAAAAATTGATCGCTTGCTTTTTCTTAACCATTCATTTCTTATTCTTATTTTCTTATTTTCTTCCTCCCTTCATTCCTGTTTTTCTTTCTTTCTCTTTCCCTCTGTTTGACTGCCTATACATCTCTTTCTATCTATTCTTTCGTACCTTTCATTTTTTTTATTCTTCGTTGAGTTTTTTCTTTCTTGCCACTTTCTTCATCTCCCCCCCCCCCTTTTGTTCTATTCGGTGCTCTCTTTTCTTCCATGTGCTTTTCTTTTTCTCTTTTTTGTTCCTTTTTATTACCACTTTTCTTTCTATTTCTTTCTTTCTTTTCTTCTTTCGTGTTTTTTTTACTCATTTTCTTTCTTTTTACATATTGTTCATTTGTGTTTTCCTCTTTTTCTTTCTGCACGTTTCTTCTTTTATCCTTTCGTTCTCTTTTTTTTACTATTCTTTTCTTTTTCTTTCTATTCCATTCCCTTTCTTCTCTTTCTTTCTCTCTTTATCCTTTTCTTATTTTTTCTTTCTATCCTTCTCTTCCTTTCTTTCTATTCTTCTATTCTTCTTTCATTCTACCATTTTCTGTCTTTGGTTTATAGTTTTCATCGACGACGTTCTTTCTTTCTCTCTTTTTCTTATTTCTCATTGTGTTCTTTCACCTCTTCCGTGTTTTTTTTCTTTATTTTCCTCTTATTTTCTATTCTTTCTTTTTCTTTTTCTTATTATTCATTGCGTTCTTTATGTGTTTCTTTATTCTTTTCCTTTTTTCCTTCTGTTTTTTTTTTAATTCTTTCTTTCATTCTATCCCTTTCTTTTCTTTTTTCCTTCTGTTTTTTTAAATTCTTTCTTTCATTCTATCCCTTTTTTTCTTTTGTTTCTTTCTTTTCTTCTTTCATCCTTTTTCTCCATTGCGTCCTTTCTGTCAATTCTTGTGCTTCCTCTTTTTTATATATCTCTATCATTATAGCTTTTTGTCTTTCCCCACCTTTTTTCATTGTTTCTTTTTATTCTTTCATTCACCGTTTGTTGATAGCCTATCAACACCGATCTTCCTTCTTATTCATTGCGGCTAAACACGACAGAGAAAGCGCCCGTGTTCACCTGACAACGAATTTTTCCTTCTTTCGTGTTGGTATTTTATTGAGTTCTTCCTCTGAATTCCCCATTTATTGCACGCAAGCGAGTCTGAAAAGCAAGCCGGTGGCCTCGTGGGTGGCGGCGTGGTTCGGCTATCACGCGCTTGTATTTTTGACACATAG
This sequence comes from Sepiola atlantica, assembly GCA_963556195.1. NCBI lineage: Eukaryota > Metazoa > Mollusca > Cephalopoda > Sepiida > Sepiolidae > Sepiola > Sepiola atlantica. Next base: position 80,167,963 of record OY744525.1, on the reverse strand, counting down.
ACGCACACCGAAGTGAAAGAGAAAGTGTCCGTAAAGCGAGTCGTCTAGTAAGTTAATGAATGTTGACAGACGGAAACTTAGGACGACGAGGTCTTTAACAAATAATTTGAACAACGTGCGCAGTCGAGTCGTATTTCTAATACCCTTTTATTAAAAACAAATATGTCTGAGTAAATCGGTAGCCTACACCTCTCTCTCTCTCTCTCGCACACACACACATTGTATATATATATATATATATATATATATATATATATATATATATATATATATATATATAAAGCGAGGCTCTGATTCGTTCGTTGAGTCCTGTAAGATTGTCTTGATGTTTACCACTCGCCGCAATGAGCATCAATATAACTTAATTTCTTCGTATCACGTGACAATTGCCTATAGCCGAGAGGATAAGACGAAAGAGTAGAGTCAGAGAGACACTGTGAACCGGGTTCGTGCATCGTGACCGTCTGAAATTGCCACTTCCCTACCCTGATAATAGCCGAAAGCTCGAAACGACGTCGTATGTAGGTAAAAAAATATAATTTAATATTTATTTATGAATATTATTATAAAATCCCTTTTAAGAAAATTAAAGTTGAGATATGTTGGGAGATATTAAAAAATAGACATTCACTTAAGCTTCAAATCGAGGCTCCGATTCGTTCGTTGAGTCCTGTAAAGTTGTCTTGATGTTTACCGCTCGCCGCAATCGGCATCAATATAACTTAATTTCTTCGTATCACGTGACAATTGCCTATGGCTGAGAAGATAAGACGAAAGAGTACAGAGTTACAACGACTCTGCGAACCGGGTGTGTGCATCATGACCGTCTGAAATTGTCACTTCCCAATACTGATGAGAGCCGAAAGCTCGAAACGACGTCGTATGTATGGTAAACATATAATTTAATATTACTCATGAATATTATCATATATATATATATATATATAATAATATTTATAAATAAATATTTATTAAATATTTTATATATATATATATATATATATATATATATACAATTAACCTCTCAACATCGGGACAGCAAATCTTGAACAAAGATCGCGGTATCCTATCAGAACTATATCAACAATAAATGATACTGTAGTTTTACAGCATCACCGATCGTCAGACGTGTCGGTGACTGGCAATCAACGCACTAATACCAGTTGCAGACCCTTCCGACGATCAGTGATGGCGTGAAGCTGCAGTAAAGTGTTAAGCTAAGCACATTTTATTATTATTATTATTATTATTATTATTATTATTATTATTATTATTATTCATAGACATGTGTATATAGTAGTAAGATTCGAAACTGGGACTCGACTGGTTGACGTCGGGTGCTCTAAAGCAAACGTAACTGCTACTGGTAGTAGTTATAATAAAATTATTCCTTTATTTTCATTATATATATATATATATATATATATATATATATATATATATATATATATATATATATATATTATATATATATATATATATATATATATATATATATATATATATATATATATATATTATATTATATTATATTATATTATATTGTATATAGTAGATAGAACTCCAAAACCATTATTTTAAATAACTTCTTTTTAAAATAAATATTTTCTGTCTGAGTAAATAGGTGACGTGTATCCGCGTGATGTGTTTTTATGGAATAAATTGATATACAAAAACTCTTTTCTATTTTTACAAAGGTGAATAAGAAAAAAATACATACTAATATTAAAGACGCGTGTTAAGTGTTTTTGTGTCCGTTAACTATTTTATGTCTATTGGGAAATTGAACTTTTGTAGGAATTGTCTCTACCTTTCTTAAGGGAGGGGGTTACAAGCCATATCGCCCATACTTCTGAAGTGTCAAGATTATTATATATACGTATTACATAGTTCCAAAATTATTGTTTCAAACAAAAAGTTTTTTCATTTTGTGTTTATGCGATATATGTTTGTCTGGGGAAAATTGAGATATGAAAAGGCCTTCGTTTTCTTAAAGAGGGTAATAAAAAGAAAAACTAAACTAATATGAAATACACGTATCCATCTGTCTGTATGTCTGTCTACGGTTTGTGTGTACGTTAATATACGTTATGAATCATAACTCGGGGTTCTACACCTTTTAGATGCACTGGCTACAAAATATCTACTCTATAAAATTATGTCAGTCGGATTAGCGATGTTAGACTTAAATGGCATTGTATATGATGAATCGCTATTTCATTCTTACTCGCCAGTTATTTGCGTACAGTTACAGTTTGTGTTATTCAGATAAAATAAAAGAAATTCCAATCGTTTTCTCGAGTACATATTCGTTTCGAACCGTTGCTACCTTTACTAAGACACACTTTACTAAGTCAACACCAGTACGCTGAAGATCACGATTGTTATATTTGTTACAGAGACGAAAGTTTTAAATGGTTTTGTAATGTTACTTTTGTAAGTACACATTCTGTTTATTATTCAATACAACAAAACATTCCGTGTATACCTTACATACACACATTGAAATTATACTTTGTTCTTAAGTAAAATATTTTGAAAATCAACAATCGTGCAATTTAAATGGAAAATTCATTTATTTATATTTTTTACAAGCTTTTGTTGTAGAAAAATGAGGAAGAAGAAAAGAAGAAAAAAATTATAAGACAGTCTCGCCTGACAAAGTTGTTCTACAACGAAAGCTTGCAAAAAAATAAATTAAATAAATGAATTTTTCATTTAAATTGCACGATTGTTGATTTTCAAAATATTTCACTTAAATACATTTTCATGCGTGCCTCAAAGATGTTGTCAATTTCCTTATACTTTGTTCGTTTTTCTTTCGTAGACTCATATTGTGAAAGCATTTGTTCATCGACTCTACTAACATATCGGCTTCCCTCGACACACATCCTGTGTTACTTGAGGAAGGATGGTAGACCTTCTTACTGGACTGAAGAATATAGAAAAGAGTTCAACATATTTTTTTATTGAGAAGGGAAGGGATATGACTTCTTTTCCTTTATAAATTGAAAAGATCACATATGTGTCTGCATGCGTGTTTCTCGCCTATACGTTAGTTGGATAAATACACATTGACTTTTCAGTCCTCTAGGACTCATCAGCGTGACAAGACGTAGCGAATGTATCCACGCCGAGATTCTGAACTCAAACGGTCAGTCACATACGAATGCGACCACACAATCCACGTACTTAACCCTTGAAAGTAGACGAAATTCAAGTGTTAGATATGTAGTCTCCCTGTTTGCATATATATATCTATTATGCTTGTCGGAAACCCGAGAAATCTATTCTTTACAGAAGAGTATTGCTTTCCGCTTATGGGTAACTGTAATTTCCTCTACCAGAGAGCTCAACCTATAGATAGGGGACATATGTATATATATAAAATATAGTCCTCCACAAACAGCTGCTTCGTTGTCTACGACTTATCTGCGTGGCTATATATATATATATATATATATATATATATATATATATATATATATATATATATATTATGGGTAACACTGTACAGTGAGAAATTCTATTAGTCATATTGATACCGGCGATTTCAAAAGGTATGGGGAATCCGGCCCGTTAGGATAGAAAATTCATTACAGTTACATCCTCAGTCAGTAATCTAATGGCGAAATGTTACGTTCACATACTATCTTACACTTATTCGCCGACATTCTGATCCCGCTGCTCCCAAATGACACTTCCCTCGCGCAAAGAATCATCATCTCATCATCTGTTCCTGGTCTGGACGACCGTTGGGATACCAAAGATGACCTGGTAACCAGCCTTATCCATCCCTCCCGATTTTCTGCCTTCCTGAGCGTGTTACTCAGCGCCAGCCTTGTACACACTCGTATTATGTCCTCCCGCCAATTTCTTTGTTTACCATTCCTTCTTCCTCTTTGTGCAGTTTCTTGCAGGAAGATATAGAAAAGGACCAACAAACAAGCACATATGCAAACAGAGAGATAAACCGTTAGGCAAACAAACGTACAAACAGATTAATAAACAGATAGACGAACATACAAATAGACATACATACATGCAAACAGACAGAAGAGTAGACACACATCTAGACAAACAGCCAGACATACAGACAAACATGAAAAGAAACATACGAAAACAGAAAATGATGAAAAAGAAGACGGATGGGGGAGGAGGGGAGGGGGTTTAATATTCGATGTTTAGTAAAGCTATATAAATAAATCATCTAAGTGATTGTCGTTTTTAAGATTATCCTTAGCAGCCGGTATAGACGGATGCTCTAAGATTAATACATTTGTTCTTCATTGTGTGGTGATTTCAACTGATGTACGAAATGCCCGACAAGACGCGGGAAATGTTGGTTGAATTGGAAAATGAATTGGTTTATTATTTAATCAGTCTATTCAATCTTTTGTCTCTAAAATGTTTAGGTAGGAAGAGGTTTTTTGCACGTGGGTTTCTTCCGCCTACGCATAACTCCCACGCCTATAAATTGTTCCACTGATCTATGAATCACAGAGTAAATAATAATTTTTCAAGTGTGTGTGTGCGTGTCTGAGAGTGAGAGGGGGGGTTATTGTTGACTAACGTACACTGGAAGCAATCAGAGATTTGGTAAGAGCGCGTGGGGAGATTTTCCAGACAGGCCATTTTATATATCTATACCTATATATATGAAATAAAGAACATTAATGTGTTTAATGAAGCGCTCTAGGTGACTGATAATGCATTTATAGAAATTAAGATTTAATTTACTACGTAGCTTGTGCTGATAGCGCAATGGATAAGTACGACAGGTATGTGGTTTTAATCTCAACTTGCGAGTCTAGCCACACTAAAGCGCTATGATACGGCTAAACCGTATTTCTTCGGATAACTATATATAGCAAGGTGATTACGAAATGCCCGACAATATTACGATAAATATTATTAAATTCCTATCCACCGATACATGTGTTTCATCCTTTTTACCGGGAATCATCAATGTAGAGAGTGAATGCTCTGCCGGTCACAATATTTTAAGTTGTGTCTGAACGCTTAGAACGATGCGGCCACAAAACCAACCACGTTAAATGAAGAGAATTAAAATCTATTTATGTCTAAGTAAAGGGAAACACATAGGAAGCTGTCAGCAACAGTGTACAACGACACGTTGGTCGGAACATAGCATTAACATACACGCACACACATTATATATATTGATTTACCAATTTGTTTACTCCCTATCTCTCTCGTGTATAAGATCCTACTGGGCGAGGAAAGTATCACTTGGGGGCGTTAGGGTCAGAATGTTGGCGAATAGGTGTGAGGTGGTATGTAGACGCGACATGCACTGGTGACTATAGAATTACCTTAAAGACTGATTGTCGACTTCTTACGGGTAACCAACTGGACATTTTTAAGCCCCCAGACTGGATGCATAACTTTTTAGGTTTTTATTTTCGCAACAATTGATCGGTCATACATTGTCATGTATAAATGCCTAAGATAAGGATATGTTCCCATATGAGACGTTGTCGAGATTCTAAATTTAAGACAGTTACATTAAAGTGTATTTGGTGTCGTCTAGTAGGTCACCAGAAATTAATTAGTCGCACACGTCATAGTAAATAGCTTTTTCTCTCATGTGAGTCATTCCGTGGACCTGTGCAGTATCCCAGCAAACATACTTTTAAATACACGGGTTTAAAAAAATGTACGGAGTCTGAGTGTGTCTGTTGATATAGCAAACCGGCTTATGCAGACTCTTTACATTCGTGAACCGAATAGTGCATCTGCAAGTTATTCTTGTGTGTAGGCCCAGGAGACAGCAGTACAGCTTCTCGTCAGGGTGGATCTGTTGGCGCATCTGTAGTTTGTCTTGATGAGTAAAATTCTTAGAGCACACAATAAATTCGAACTGTTTCTTTCTTTTTTATGTTATTTAAGTTACTTTTAGAGATCAAGGAGCCCTTCCTGAGGCTAAAACTATGTTGCTTTATAAGTTACGTTTATAATCAAAGGCTCGGGCCAGGACTGACGTTATCCAACACCCTGTCTTACCTGGTGGGTGTATAAGATTATCTTTTTTTTAATATATTAAACCATTATCTTTGGATTTATAAAACCGTCTTTTACGGATTTATTAGAGTATCTTTTCTGGATTTATAAGTCCATCATTTCGGCATTTATAAAACCATCCTTTCCGGATTTATAAAATCATATTTCGGGATTTATAAGACCATTTTCACGGATTTATACGACTATCTTTTCGGGATTCATAAAACTGTTTGTTTCCGATTCAAAAAACTATCTTTTACAAATTTATAAAAACCATCTTTTCGGAATATTGTTCTTCTTCCACCCACTTCTCGAACCTTTAGTAAGTAAAGCAATGGAGAAAAGTATTCTTCTTCTCGATGGACTATGTTAAATTCCTATTTGTTGTGGTCCTTGCTTAGTCTTGCTAGATTGTAGGACCTGATTTGGTGTTAGTTACTTGTGGAAATATCACTAGAAGAATGTGGATCTTTCCTTGTATATAACCAAGTGCGTAGCCATGCCAAGTGGAATAATTCGTCAGAGCTTACTTTCTAGGAGATATATCCTCATGTAAGAGTAGAAACCCAAGGCACTCGAAGATTATGCTTAAAACGCTTTCCAATTATCTCTCTTATCTTTTTTTTTTCATTTTATTTATATGCGATGGTTCTTTTAAGGATTGACATTATCTCTTTTAGAAGTGCTATCTGGACTTCGCTATATCTTTGTCTTCCAGAGATTGTGTCTAGGTATTTCTTCTTTTTTTCCATTTTACTTCAATCAGCTCTCAGACTCAATGTGCCTCTTCCTGAGGCTAACACTAGATTTATTTATGAGTTACATATATAACCGAGTGTTCACTTAAATATTTTTCTTACTTATCAAACCTTGGGTAAGTAAAGCAATGAATAATTATAATTCTCTTCTCTCCAATGGACTATTTAACTATGTTATTGTTTCTTTATCTTGTAGTCTTTAGTTTCTAATAAGTTTTAATAAGGATTAAATTTTTCAAGGAATTTCATAACATCATTCAAGTTTTCTTTCGATTCCTATTATCGCTTACCAGGGATGCAATTGAAAACAAAAACTTATACCAAGATTAAACACAAATTTTCTCGGGTAAAATTCTACGAAGAATATAATGGTGATAATAATTTTGTGAGGTCAGCATTCACAGAGAGAAAGAGACAGAGAGACATATATATATATATATATATATATATATATATATATATATATATATATAGAGAGAGAGAGAGAGAGAGAGAGAGAGAGAGAGAGAGGGGGGGGGAATTTGATTGAAGAGAAACAAAAGCCTCTGCTTATTTATTTTTTAAACTTTTTCCCCCATTGGCTGACCAGCGATCTGGCGCTCTGTTCCAATGAGTATAGCACTTTCGACTCGCAGGAGTTGTTTTCATGCACGTGATAACGGTGGTACAAGGAATTAAAACTGGTGAATTTATTATTACAGGTTAAAAACGGTTTTTTGAAACATATTAAGATTACCCTCCTTCATACCAGGCATGGTTGAGTATGATTCGCGGGTGTGTAGGAAAAGACTACAGTTAAAAATGTTTTCAGTTATTAATTTGTTTTCGGTAATTTGTGTGTGATTAAATGTTGGTAAATGGAAATTTGTGTGTGGAGGGTAGGTGATGGCGTAAAATTGTTGTCCTAGTCACGCTATAGTTATATACACTCTAGGCAACGCAATGATTAACATGAGCACATTAATTTTTGTTTTAATGTTAACACTTAGGGAGTGCATATATATAAAGCTGTTTGGGGGTTTTATGAATCGAATGAGAATGTATCTAAGTGAAATATTTGAAAATCAACAATCGTGCCTCAAAGATGTTGTCAATTTCCTTACTTAAAAAGCGCCAATCTGCGCATAACATTGACATGACTACACTTATCCTAACGTCTTTTAGAACTTGACGTATCTTTCTGCTCATATCGTGATTCGACTCCTCGGGGTTAATACCATCAAAATGAGGAGGAAGAAAAGAAGAAAAAAAACTATAACACAGTCTCACCTGACAAAGTTGTTCTACAACGAAAGCTTGCAAAAAAATTAAATAAATAAATTTTTCATTTAAATTGCACGATTGTTGATTTTAAAAATATTTCACTTAAATACATTCTCATGCGTGCCTCAAAGATGTTGTCAATTTCCTTACTTAAAAAGCGCCAATCTGCGCATAACATTGACATGACTACACTTATCCTAACGTCTTTTAGAACTTGACGTATCTTTCTGCTCATATCGTGATTCGACTCCTCGGGGTTAATACCATCAAAATGAGGAGGAAGAAAAGAAGAAAAAAAACTATAACACAGTCTCACCTGACAAAGTTGTTCTACAACGAAAGCTTGCAAAAAAATTAAATAAATAAATTTTTCATTTAAATTGCACGATTGTTGATTTTAAAAATATTTCACTTAAATACATTCTCATGCGTGCCTCAAAGATGTTGTCAATTTCCTTACTTAAAAAGCGCCAATCTGCGCATAACATTGACATGACTACACTTATCCTAACGTCTTTTAGAACTTGACGTATCTTTCTGCTCATATCGTGATTCGACTCCTCGGGGTTAATACCATCAAAATGAGGAGGAAGAAAAGAAGAAAAAAAACTATAACACAGTCTCACCTGACAAAGTTGTTCTACAACGAAAGCTTGCAAAAAAATTAAATAAATAAATTTTTCATTTAAATTGCACGATTCTTGATTTTAAAAATATTTCCTGATATATATATATATATATATATATATATATATATATATATATATATATATATATATATATATATATATATATTACTATTTTATGTATCCACATAAAATTTTATAAGGAGATATACTTTTTTATGTATCAATTTTCAGTATTTACTTCAACAGTGCTCGATACGTAAGTAGAGCTAGGTAGTAAGCTATGAAAATCCATTTATGGCAATTAAGCTACACCGAGGCTCCCGCGTTTCATCCCCGCGAACAATCTAAAAATTAAAACCTAAAATATAAATACAAGGAACCACGTGTTAAAATATATTCACCCATTATATTGATACAACAAAGGAAACAGGATATAGGTCAATCTATTGAAAACAGAACAATAGAACAGGATGTAGAAAGTAACACTAACCACACCTTTGTTCGTGGGAAGCCCAACGATTGGCTGAGAGAACAACAAAGAATCTGATTGGTTAACTCGCTAGTAGCCGTGTATATAAAACACCCGGCAAAAATAATTCCCCCGGGGATGAAACGCGAGAGCCTCTTTGTAGCTTAATTGCCATAAATATATTTTCATAGCTTACTATATATATATATATATATATATATATATTATATATATATATATATATGTGTGTGTGTGTGTTCATATTCTTATAATTAATGTTGTAATATTTTATCAGTAATGGTTCTATTATTAATTTGTGTTTCTATTTAATTCCAATTTATTTATTTAATTATTGGTTGGGCATATACTAAGCACAATGCTTCAAGCAAACTATAAGAGCCTTCTCACACTTAGTCTGAGCCAAACAGAGTTTGCAACAATTTAAAAAATATTTCAACTTGCGGAGAAAAGAGCCAAAGTCGGCTGCAATATCACTTTCCTTAAACGATGCATTAAAAATAACATAATTCCTAGCAGAATTAAGAACATAAACCTCCCCGAATGCTTCTGCCAACCAAAAATCAAATCACCACGGAATTTTCTGCATAAATTCTGTGTCAAAGAACTCATCCGACACCTGCACTACTTCCTTCACCTTAAAACCAACGAGTTAAATAATACTCTATCAGAAACAGCGATCAACCAATGCTACCACAACGGCGTCCGCACAGCAAAGGAAAGACTAAAATGTTAGTTCACTTGGCTCCTTCGCAAAAACACCTTCGTCCCTACTAACAACAACAGTGACCCAACCAATAACACCAATGCACAACTCACAACTACCCATCTCGTCACAGACCTGACTAAAACCCTTACACCAAACGAAACATAACTCCTCAGCTTAGGCTCCAAGTTCATAACCACACAAAAACTAGATGGCAACGTTAAACTTGACATTGAAACACAGTTCTGCAGAACAGCATATCACCTGAAATGGCTTCAACTAAAATCTGCAGAACACATACAACACCAACAACAATCGCACCACCACCGTAAACCTACCGCATTTCCTACATACCAATTGGACCGTCCCCTACACTCCATACTGACAATCATGTACTAGACTACAAACTCACAAGACTTAGGCACAACATACTATCCATCATACAACGAGAATAAGTCAACATCACACCCAACCTCACAAGAACACAACGACTCACTCTAGGTAATCTAAAGGACAAAAGCCTAGTATTCCTACCCTCCGACTAAAGCATGGAATTCTTCGTCATCTTCCAAGATACATATGATGACCTAGGACTAGAACATCTCAGCGACAATACACTGTATACACCCACCGCAAAAATCTCCCCCACAGAAATAGAAAATCAAATCCACACAGCCTAGACCGTAATATGCAAGAGAAGAAATCTCCCTAACAAATACAAACGAAACCTCACTACAAGAAACAGCAGACACCCCACATTTTACCACTTTATAAAAACACACAAAAAACACAAATTATTCCAATAGGTGTCAAGCATAGAAGGATCTATCTACAAAATCTCCTGGCTACTCTCCCAACTGCCCAAGCTCCTACTCCCCACTTAGACACGTTAGCAGCTCAGACGAAGTCATCCACAGACTACACTCACTACAACAAGAACACGTACAACACAATCGATACGCTTTCAGCCTTGATGTGGTCACCCTATACATGTCCGTACCGGCACACACAGCTATAAATCTCATCACAGACTGCATCTCCCCCAACGACCTCTACTGCTTCGGCCTCACCGCAACCGACATATACCAACTGTTATGCATAATCATAGACAACATACACTTCACACACAAACAGTAAACATACAAACAAATAACAGACCTTCCTATGGGATCCAGCCTCTCAGGACTACTCGCAATCGCATACATGAAAAGGCTAGAACAGCGCACATTAAATGTCTGCCACTCCAGCATCGTCTGCACGAGATATGTGGATGACATTCTCACTCACATCACTTCGCTAGGAAGCTAACAAAATCTTCATCACATTCAAAAATACTGACACCAACATAAAATTCACTGTTGAACACGCCAACGCATTCAGATCAATCTCACTATTAAACTTGACCCTCCGTATTATCAAGACAGGACACATGCGCACCAACTTCTACAGAAAAACCGCCTGCTAAGAAATTTTCATAAACTACAAATCAGCCCTCCCTACCAAAGCCAAAATAGGATATGCCATTAATGAGACAAACCGCACCCGTTGCAAGTGCACTGAAGAAATAGACAAAATCACCTCTGTTATTCCAACAAATACAGAACGGATACCTCACAAACGCCAAACCCCACCTTAAGACATCTAGAAAACAACTACAGTACATACTCGCTAACACCTTCCTAAAATTACCGCACTTTAATGACAAAATCACATCGGCCATCCGCAAAGCCATCTACAGAGAACACTTAGACATACAGCTTACACACTCTGGACGAAAACTAAGACAACACTTATTCAAACCTAGAACACCACCCAACAACAACCCCTGCACTCTACCAAATTGCCCCATTAACAACATAAACTTATGCAATCGCACATATACAATATACCAAATACAATGTGCGATATGCAATGAGTTCTACATCGGTAGCACAGTTAGGCCACTACATATACGCATAAAAGAACAAATAACGACCAAGGCGTCTTCATTCAAAAAACATATATCAAGAAATCACAACCCCAATGAAGACATGCAAATAAAGCCACCGAAAGGGACTTAGGCAATTTTAGATAAAAGAATCTCTATTAATAAGTAAATTAAATACCAAAATAAACAACAGAGCAGAAATTAATTGTACATTTTTAGTTTGACCGCGCACAACAGACACAGATGCACACATGTGATAATTAATAAATGACAGTCAATACCAAACAATATATTAGTATGTGCATGTGTGCATTAACGTCAGCGGACACGCATTGATGATGTGTGTATACTCTCACCTGGCATCCGTGCAGTGCGCCGGGATGCAATACTGGGACCCACCTATGTAAGATAACAAAAACATGTACGTATGTATATATATGTATATGTGTGTATATCTGTATATGTGTATAAAACATAACAAATAAACAAATATAAAATAAACAATGAATAAACAAACAATATATATTTTATAAAAAATATTATTAATACTTAATATTGTTATTTTATGGGGAGGCAACTCTACATGACTTGATATCCTTATATATGAGTTGTATCCCCTGCATCTGACTTACATATACGCCCTGCCAATAAAGAAAGAAATACATTTGAATTAAATAGAAACACAAATTAATGATAGAACCATTACTGATAAAATATTACAAATTAATTATAAAAATGTTAACATATATATATATATATATATATATATATATATATATATATATATATATATATATATATATATATATATATATATATATATGACAGCTCACACTCTATTTTCTGCGAGAATAATTAGCTATTTCTGCGGATCTAATGCAACAATCCCCCATTAACTCCCAACTTCCAGTCAAAACACATCTCATCAGAGGTTGCACATATCTATTTTCTTCTCTTTCTGAAGATGAAGTATACCTCGAAAATTTAAAGAACTCAACAACACGGATACCATCCTAATTCGACACACCACGTTGATAAATAAAATTATTATCGAAAATTATTGAAACCTATGTGTGTATGTGTCTTTTTCTTGCTAGCGATACTATTTGTGGTGATATTCCCTTTTGATTATAATGCATTATACTAATGTTTTCTTTTTCTTTTCGTTACTTTATTACCTTCGACACAGAGAGAATCAGAGGCAGACAAACAGACAGACAGACAGAGTATAATATTCATATCGCTCTATATAGAGATGATAGATGAGTTATAAAAAGAGACTCTAACAAAGTCATGGCTGAATACATAAAAAATGATTGTATACATAAAGATTAAAAGAATTAAGCCAAAGACCGACGAACTAATTAACATCAAAAATAATTAATTGAGCACTGTTGAAGGAAATACAGAAACTATATATACCTAATACATTATATTACTTCATAATATTTCATATGCACATATACAGGGGATAGTAATTATATGTACATTACAAGAATACCTGTTTCAGGGCGGGTAAAATAAATTCCCCGGACAGAATAGTTTTGCATCAATTTTATGCCACTTTGCGAAGATTAAAATCAAACTATAAGTATACCAAATCTTATGTCTAGAATCCTTATTCCAATTTTATCAAAATCCATAACATATTTTTGATTCTTAAATATGTCTAAAATTTAAGACTTAAGCGTAAGGGGTCTTAAGAAAAAATTGAAATTCCTAGAATTTTGCTTAATTGGTGTCTAATTACTATGGATAAAATTCAATGCAAATCTGAAAGATTTTAATTTTTAAATAGAGTAAAGGGCATAGTATGACAAGTTAAAAACCCTTTTAAATACTCCAAAGAAACTGAAATTTCGAGAATATTATTAATGTCTAATATTTATTGTTAAAATTTCACAAAAACTGGAGGTATCTGACTTTTAACAAGGGGTTTACCCACTTTTTATCCCCTTTCCATAAAACTAACTTAAACTAAATATAGGTAACATTGTGCAGCTGTTTTCCTAAAATCATAATGATCGGTTAATTAGTTCAGGAGTGAATTCTGTACATACAAATATATATATATATATATATATATATATATATATATATATATATATATATATATATATATACCTAAATTATATCTTTTTTGTTTCTCTCCTTTTTTAATTTTCTTATATTTTTGCTTTTGCTGGTGATGGGGCATCCTACCAGATGCCAGACATTCACCGGCTATTTCAGACACTCCAGCCGAGAGATCTTTTTAAGATTTTAACCGTCCCTTTGAGTGCAATTTTTTGTATCTCTCTTGCACTCGGTTCACCGGGTATATTCGCAAGACAGTTTTTGAAATTCTTTTTCCTTCTGTTATATATATGCCCATCTAGGAAACAAGTGATCGTAGACGGGCAACTGGTGTATTTTCTTTTTCTTCAGGGGGGGTAGATTCTTTGATCTTTTCAGACAGAATTTCATTGGATGTTTTGTTCCACTTTTCAAACTTTGAGTAGTGGTAGCTAAACAATAGCATCTTCTTTTGTGCAACAATCCATAGTTGGGCTTAAAAGCCTCTTATGTTTCTTTTTTTGTTGTTGCTGCATAGGATGGAGATAAGGGGGTCACGACCTTTTGTCTCAAGGCCTGATGGCTGACCCTGGTTGGCCTCTGTCATGACTGGGGCGCCTTTTTCAAGGCCAGGAAAGTTCAAACCATTGCTTACATCTTCCCGCCTGGTGTATGAACGGGTTGATAGGGGTCTTTTTCATCCTGGGTGCCGGCCTGCCAGTATTTATTTTTGTTTGATTCATATTTTTAATCATTTCCTCATTGTCAAAGGCTTCTAATTTATTATTTGAAGCTGCCCTCTATTAATAGAAGGGGTGCCCCGTCCGCAATTTAGGGATGTGCAAGATAGCTTGAGGAGACAGCACACCATTTTTTAAAAACCTGACAACCCCCTGTACAGAGAAACCGAAGACCCTCGAGGGTGGTGTCTAGTAGGCATTCAAGCCATGCATATCTAAATTATATATATATATATATATATATATATATATATATATATATATATTCTCTTTTTTCTTTTTCTTATCTTTCCGTTTTTGTTGGAGATGAGGCATCCTACCGGATGCCAGACATTCACCGGCTATTTCACACACTCCAGCCTAGAGATCTTTTCTAAGATTCTAACGGTCCCTTTAAGTGCAATTATTTGTATTCTCTTGCATTCAGTTCACCTGGTATACTCGCAAGATAGCTTTTGAAATTCTTTTTCATTAGTCCTGTTGCTCCTATAATTACTGGTAAGATGGAAATTTTCCTAAGATTGCAGTTTCTTTTCATGTCGTACATAAGACCTTGGTATTTCGTAATCTTTTCCTTTTCAGTTCTGTTTAATCCTGCATCATTAGGGGCACTGACTTCAACTAGGGTAGCTACTTTCTCCCTTTTGTCCCATATTACTATGTCAGGTTTAACAGCTCCGTTGCATACCTAAATATATATATATATATATATATATATATATATATATATATATATATATATATATATATGCATACCTAAAGATATATATACACATATATATATATATATATATGCATACCTAAAGATATATATATACATATATATATATATATATATATATATATATATATATATATATATGCATACCTAAAGATATATATACATATATATATATATATATATGCATACCTAAAGATATATATATACATATATATATATATATGCATACCTAAAGATATATATATATATACATATATATATATATATATGCATACCTAAAGATATATATATATATACATATATATATATATATATATATATATATATATATATATGCATACCTAAAGATATATATATATACATATATATATATATATATATATATATATATATATATATGCATACCTAAAGATATATAGACATATATATATATGTATACCTAAAAGTATATATACATATATATATATGCATACCTAAAGATATATATACATATATATATGTGCATACCTAAAGATATATATACATATATATATATATGCATGCCTAAAGATATATATACATATATATATATATATGCATACCTAAAGATATATATACATATATATATATATACATATATATATATATATATATATATATATATATATATATATGCATACCTAAAGATATATATACATATATATATACATGCATACCTAAAGATATATATACATATATATGCATACCAAAAGATACATATACATATATATATGCATACCTACAGATATATATAGATATATATGCATACCTAAAGATATATATAGATATATA
>OY744525.1:80086843-80144343 GCA_963556195.1 Sepiola atlantica | reverse complement strand
TATATATATATATATATATATATATGCATTCTTAATTTATATATATATATATATATATATATGCATTCTTAATTCATATATATATATATATATGCATTCTTAATTCATATATATATATATATATATATATATATGCATTCTTAATTCATATATATATATATATATATATATATATGCATTCTTAATTTATATATATATATATATATATATATATATATATATATATATGCATTCTTAATTTATATATATATATATATATATATATATATATATATATATATATATATATATATATATATATATACAACTGTCTTGGAGGGGGGGGTATGCAGTCATCAAGCTGGACAAGATGATCAGCCAACGCATTGAATTTTAGTCACAATTATAGCACTACTAGTGGCTTTAAGCTTTGGCTAAGACACTTGTATAAGAAACAAAACTGATCCACTTTTGACAAAGAATATGTCTGAAGCAGTGCTGATGACGTAAAGACGACAACACACACGGGTATAGAGTATTTATTTACTCCTCTCCATGAGTTAGGCTCAAGGCCAGTTTTTATCTTACTTCCACAAGTAAGATGTGACCCAAGGTCGGGTCGGGAAAGTGGGGTTTGAAAAGCCAGCGCCCGAGAGATGAGCACTTTGACCATTAAAAATTGCCTGAACAGCCCCGTTGGCATTCCTCGGTAGGGGCGCCTCAGGACTTAAGCAATAATCTTACTTTTCCCCAAAGAGGGAAGGCGAAGCCTGGGAGGGTGGACCTCCTAGAACTGCACAGGACAGACCCATAGACCGGCGTAAATCAAGCCCCGAAGGCCAAGACAATACCAGTCTATGGGGCGCAGTATACATCGGAACCCATACTTGATATACTGACATTTTAGTTGTCAGAGTTATATCACCATCACACCAGACTATTTTACAGTCTGTCAAACGCCTCTGAAGCTTTGCTGATTCTCTGTCTGATTTCTGCATAAAGAGCTCCATCATTAGATAAAGTACTATACTGATAGACGAGATCCTTGACGCTTGGCGCTTCCCAGAAAGTAAGACATCAGGTTCAACATACAGATCGCCAGCAGCGGGAGTGTATGACTTAGCTTTCTTAGTGATAATCGTCAGCCCAAAGCAGGTACAAGCATGCGTGAAGAGGTCTATAACTGATTGCATATCCCCTGGGAAGTGTGTCACTAGGTCAGCATAATCAGCATATAACAGCTCCCTAAAAGATCACTCACTAACAAGAATGTTGGTTTGGAATCTTCTCAGGTTGAATACTTTTTCCAGTTGTTGGGAATCTAATATAGACACTTATATCACAATCGTGAAAATCATACCAAAGCACAGCTGTCAGATAAGGTGAAAGCAATGTTAGTGCGGGTATATCACTCTGCTTTATTCTATTATTAACGGAAAGTTCATCTGAAATTAACGCGACCTTTCATATAACGTTGAAGTTGCTTGAACTTCGCAGTAAACGCAGGGGTATAGACAACTTTTCTAAGCATGTTCAATAAAGCCTCACTGTTGATTGTGTCAAATGCGTTGGCTAAATCCACTAACACCTGACAAAGAAGTACACGCTGTTTAATACACTTTTCTAGACGCTGCTTAGCAGAAAATATAATGTCTACAGTCCTTCGTCCGCCTCTAAAACAAGACTGATACTCAATATGACACGCAGACAGATGTACTTCTGTAATGGGTTTAGCAAGAACTGTGCATATACCTTCTCACCTACTGCTAGTAGTTAAATAACATGATAATTTTCACAATCTGACTTCTCTCTCTTTCTTTGAACAACATAATCAGGATGGCATCTATCCAAACATGGGCAACTGGATTACCCTGCTATACTGACAACACCAACGAGTGGACCGCACAATGGACATTCATTCGTGTTTCAACAGCTCAGTAGGAATGCCATCTAACCCAGGAGATGTATTTGAGTTGATCTGTTTTACGCAAATATATAAACATACCTAATTATATATATATACATATATATATACATATGTACATATAAACATTTATATACACTTGTACATATATATGCATAACTATGAACATATATATGTATATACTTTAATAAATATATATATATATATATATATATATATATATATATATACGTACATATATATACTTTTATATATGCATATATATATATACTTTTATATATATTTATACGTACATATATATAATTTTATATATGCATATATATATATATATATATATATATATATATATATATATATATATACATTTATACATACATCTATATATACATTTTATACATATATAGAGAGAGATATATAAACATTTATACATATCTAAAATATATAAAAAGGCAGAAGAATGCTCGACTTCATACCTACATAACATTGCATCTGAAAAATTGATATTTGATTCTTCCTTGACATTGACTTACGGAAGTTTTCAATCTATGTTCTTGACATAATGAAAAAGAAATTAAAATCTATTTCATCGATCCCTTACGATATCCGATCAGAGAAACTTCACGATTAACATTGCTGTGTTTGTAACAAGTAAGGCACACGAACTTCTGGCAGATAAATACATATATATATAGGGAGAGGGGGGGGCAAGAAATAAAGTAACCATTTTGCTTGTATACAGACACACTTCATGTTTATATTATTAAAAACCACATGTATCTATCTTCAACAGAGAGGTTCAGAGACAGGGGAAAAATGCCATTTCAGTCTACAGCAACACGTACATAACCATTTTTCTTTTTAAATAGACACGCTTGTTTATATTATTAAAGTAAACAACCTAAGATTCTCGTTTTTGTATTATTTAATAATAATAATAATAATAATAATAATAATAATAATAATAATAATAATAATATAGTAATAATAATAATATCTTTATAAGACTATTATTTTTCCGAGATATCTTTACAAAAAAAGTGAGTTAACTCAATATTCGTTCTGATATATTTACTTCCCTTGGCTGTTATGAAAATGAATTATTTGTTCACTACCCTTTTCTCGTTTACTATTAATGATTACTTCGACACCAAACGAATTTCTGAAATAAACGGAATATATATATATATATACATATATAAGCAAATATTAAATTATTTACCTACATACGCCGGCGTTTCAAGCTTATGCTATCATCAGTGTAGGAGATGATAATTTCAGACGGTTGCAAGATTCGAACCCAGTAATAGAATCACCCTCCGGAAGCAAGCGCTCTAAACAAACAGCCGCGAGAAATTACCAAGAAAGGGAATTAAGTTCTATTTATACTTAAACAGAGTGGGCACAGTAAGTTGACTACCGCGAGTGTTCACTGAACGTTGTCGGAACATGGCATATAGCTACGTGACAGTCTATTTTTAACTCCCCAAACAGGGCTCAACTTCGATGTTTTAAAAGGAGCTTATAGCAATATTTATTTAAGTAAATATTACATTACGTTTACCTTCATACGTCGGCGTTTCGAACATATGCTATCATAAGCCTAGACTCTGCAAGTAAGCGCTCTAATCAAATGACTACGAGAAATTACCACGTAAGGATAGATAGATAGATAGATAGATAGATAGATAGATAGATAGATAGAGAAATGTTATTTCGTTTCGGAAACGCATGCGTAGCCATCTTGTTTATTTTATACTATTAATAACAATCTAATTTTCTTTTTATAAAGTAGATTAACAGAAGACCAGGTGCTTCCGTAGCCATCTTACTTTTTTATACTAATAATAGTAATATAATGCGTTATAATAATAATTATAATCGAAAGAGGTAGAGAGTACTGGAAATCTGGAGAGGTTGCTGTCACTCAGACTCTAGAGAACACCACCGGTGATTATCAGTGAGCAATCACTGATGATGACCTGTGTGGGAACTCTTAGTGAGTACAACTAATAATAATAATAATAATAATAATAATAATAATAATAATAATAATAATAATAATAATAATAATAATAATAATAATAATAATAATAATAATAATAATAAAAAGAAGAAGAAGAAGAAGAAGAAGAATTTCTTTCAGTTTTACATTTGCAGAAGATCGGTTCATAGCCTCTTATTATTTATACATGTATTGTTTACACACAAAAGATTACTTCAATAATTAGGCGATTTTACTTCAAAAAGATGAAATAATATTTGGGAAAATAACAATAATGTCTGTTATTCAAAGTAGGCTTCTATTAAGCCTACTTTGAATAACAACAGACGCATGAACATAAATAATGTGATAGGTTCTTCTTTATTTGCAACAAAATTTGTACACCGGGCAACTCCGAGTATAGACAGCTAATATACACACACGCACACCATTATATATGTGTATGTGTGTGTGTGTGTGTGTGTGTGTGTATAGAATTAACGGACAGGTGTTTCGTTGTATCATAAACACCGCACACACAGACATATATATGAACCTTTCAGTTCGCATGTTATTTACACACACACATACGGATATATACGAACATACACATATCTCCATATATTTGTTAATGACTCATACCGTTTTCTTTATACAATACATATATATCTATGTGTGTGTGTGTGTGTGAAAAGTGAACGACGGGAAGGTAGTATTCTCGCAATTTCTTTCAATTCTCCTGCCAATTTATTTCTTTAGTGTATCTTTGATTTGATCCAAAATAAGTTTTTTCTCTCTCTCTCTCTCTCTCTCTCTCTCTCTCTCTCTCTCTCTCTCTCTCTCTCTCTCTCAAAACGTAGAAAACTAAAAGACACCGAGACATAATGATGACAGGTGGGCCTTGGTATTAATGGTGGCCAATATTCGAAGAAAATCTTTTTTATCATCTCTCACTCTCACTCGCAGAAGAAAATAAATACATTTAAAAATAAAAATTGTCTCGCATTCGTGACTAGACCTTTAAAGTTAATCTACAGTCAAACCCCAGCTTCAAGAATTGGCTCGCCAAGACAGTGACATCTATTACGCTTGCGGTGGAGACACAGGATCAGTCACTGATGTATGTAGCTCCTACACGAGTGGAGAATACCCTGGGATCCTGGGCTAATTTAAAGACAACATACACGGCCCTGCATGTCTCGCGGCATCGATCACTCACACAGCAGACTACAACCGACGATATTTGACAAAATGCGGCTTGGAGTCTATTATATACTCATCAGAGTTGTTAAACTCAAAACGTGTCAGCCGTCTTGCTCTATTCGCATTAATGCCAAAGCAATACATTATTAGTGTTCATTGTCTTAAAAGCGTGTTTATGGTTAATAGAAATGCGACATACCAATGAAAGAGCATACAAAAACACCAACATTCAAATTTGACGTCTTTTTATTTTATTAACGTGTTATGAATTGATATCATGTGTGTGTGTGGGTGTGTGTGTGTGTGTGTGTGTGTGTGTGTGTGTGTGTGTGTGTGTGTGTGTGTGTGTGTGTGTGTGTGTGTGTGTGTGTGTGTCGGTATGTATTATCTTTGTAGTTGCGGCGTTACAGTGTTTAGCTTCACCATTAAAACGTGGGATCGTTTTGGTCTGTGACGATGTTTATTTACTCCTCGCGGAGTTAGGCACAAGGCCAGTTTTATCTTACTCCCACAAGTAAGATGTGACCACAGCTTGGGTCGAGTAAGTGGGGTTAAAAGCCAGCGCTCGAGAGGTGAGCACTCTGGCCATTTAAAAATTGCCTGGGCAGCCCCGTCGGCATTCCCCGGTGGGGCGCCTCAGACAGTAAGCAATAAACTTACTCCTCCCCAAAGAGGGGAGGCGAAGCCTGGGAGGGTGGACCTCCTAGAACTGCACAGGACAGGCGTGCAGTATCCATCGGAACAGATACTACACTTTGATCTGGCCTATGTTATGCGCTTGCAACTCTGGAACTGAACTCTGTCCACGAGCTTCTCGCTTTTATGCAAACCGATCGGCCCCTAGGATGGTTTTGTGAAATTGGGCGGGGGAACAATATTAATTGTGATTTTGTTACGTGACCTGTTTATGCGGACGTAGTTGTGGACTATTGTATTCTGTAAGTCCCACTTCCAATTTTATTTAAGTATAGCTTTTACGAAGGAAAAAGAAAAGGAAAGGAAAGGAAAGAACGAAAAGAAAAAGAACGAAAAGGAAAAACTGGAGCAAATTGAGAAGAGAAGGAAAGGCAGGTAATTAGCATGTCATTAACCTATTTCGCTTGATCGAGTCTGCCACAATCTATTCATTTTTTTTACTTAAGGAGAATTTTATACAGCTATTGTTTCTATGTATGAAATCTGTTAAATTTGACTTTAATGGTGTAATGTACAACCAAATCGAGGATGTTTTTATGGATAGACCCATGATGGATCTACTATAAAATCAATGCAACTTAAGCTTCAAAACCGTTACTTCAGAAGCGGTTCCGAGCCGAAAACAGTCTCTGGGTTTTGAAACAATTTTTCTTTCAATTATTCAATTTAAAAAAGTATTTATTTAGCTTCGGTGTTTTAAATAAGGCTATTTTATTAATAAAACCGTAAAGCAGTCTATTCAAGTACTTAACATTGACCTGAGCATATGTTATTATACTCATTTCATATCGCATTAAAATGTTCACTTGCTTTTTCAAATAAAAAAGAAGCTCTTTATGTCTTGTAGTGCGCGAATTTCCAGCTGTGTGTGAATGTGTTCACTCTATGATTTATTTTTAAATACTCTGCTCACCGCCATTTGAGTCTCCACGCTCTATACAAGGTTAACAAAACCCTTTGAACATTGTTGGATGTTTCTGTTTTCAAAAGTACCCCAATAATAGTTCAAGCTTCTGTGTCTCACTGGGGTAGGCCCTTAGGTCTCGTATTGGTTGATATTTCGTAGGGTTCCACGAGTCCACATTATTTAATTTTGCTTCTGACAGTAAAATGAACATAAAATCATGAATCTTGTTGAACGCCGAAAAGGAGAGTTTCTAATATGCATAGGAATACCACCTTAACTAGCCTATGTGATGCGGTGCCCGTCTCTCCAAAATGAACATTAGTTTAATTGAGAGCTTTGTGCGCCACCCCTTCATTGTTTTTCCTTCCATAGATTACAAACTAAATTTGACTGGATCAGCAATATTCTAATTAATGTTTTTCCTATAGACAGTTTGCCATATATTTAAAACAGTAATCCATTTTATAAATGTTCATGCCAGTTAACTAGCCTACATATTGAAATACTGAAGCACCGGTCAACCATCACATCCTAACCGGAAGAGAAAACTTTGCAGGCCTTTTCAACCCTTTGCAGTTACTATTGATTCGGCGATATGGACAGGACGTCGATGATAATCCGTCTCTTGCCATTAATTACAAAATAAACTTGATTCCAGATATTTTACAGAACGCATTCTTTCAATCGTTTGAATATTTTAGAACCCATCTCTATTGCTTTGAAAAACTTTTTTATGTCGGAACAACGACTCTGTAAACACTGTACGATTCTTCGTGGAACTATAGAGAGAGCTTGAGTACCTACTAGACACATCCTCGAATGTCTTGGGTCTCTCTGTACAGAGGTTTGTCAGGATACCCTGACATGAGGATAGTTTGTATCAGTAAACCCTGAACAAATATTCAAAATAACATAGTATTCGAAGACCAAATAAGATCCCTCTTGGCATGGCTACCCACTGGCTCATACGAGGAATTGGTGCACCTTCTCCTAGTGATGCTACCCTAGGTAACAGCACTAAGCTAGATACTCCACCATACCATATGAATTCTTGTCCTAGAATCCGGCAAGACCAAGAAAAGATCACAAGGAAAATAAACTAAAATCGTCAATTGGAGAGAAAAAATTAATATTCTTCACTGCTTTACTAACTCCAGGGTTAAGAAATAGTGGAGAACCTTAAATGAACACCCAGATATCTATGTATCTCATAAAAAGGTCAAGTGTTAGCCTCAAGAAGGGGCTCCTTGATTTCTGAGAGTTGACTGAATTTAAAATCAATGCTGTCTTTTCCCTCTTATTGAAGTGTCTTTAACATGTTCACAACTACTGAGATGATATGGCCCAACAGACATTGAGCTGTTGTTCAAGGCATTGGTATACATAGATCAACTATGAATCCAAACAAGTTTTAATACTAATATTATATCTAATTACTATAAATATTTTCTGATAGGCTGTAGTGCATATACTGAAGGTTAGAAATAAATATTGTGGCAGTGAAATGGTTAATATTTAAACAAGCATTTATTGAATATTTATTTTATTTTCCTAAAATTCCTCTTCGTTATTTTCTTTTTCGTTTCAGGTGATCAAAATTAGTCCTCCGTTCCTTGTTCATCATTTTAGGAAGAAGTAAAAAACAAAAAAGAATGAAGAAAGAGAAATGAAAGAGAAATGTAGGAAAAGGGAGGGAAGAATAAAGTAGGGAAATGTTGTCCCGGTTCATCAGTTTTAGAAGATGAAACATGAAATAAAGAAAAAAAAGTAAAAGGAAAGGAAAGGGAAATAAGAAAACGGAAAGAGAAAAGAATAAAAGTGGAATATTTTGCATATGTTCATCATTTTGAAATGAAGAAGATGAACGAAAGACACACAGACAGAAATAAAATTGAACTAAGAAGGGAAAAAAAATTTAAACAGATAGTACAAAGCAAAGGGAAAGAAAGGAAAAAGGAAAGAAGAAATAGGGGGTATTTTGTCCCCGCTTAAGTAGAAAAAAGCGGGATATTTTGTCTCCATTTAAGAACAAAAAAAAGAAAGAAAAAAGGAGAACAAAATAAGAATGAGGAGATATTTTGTCCCTTTAAGCAGAAAATAACAGAAAGAAAAAATAAAGAAGAAAAATGACAACGGAAGAAAGACTTTTATATATCTTTTTTCATCTTTCTTTTATTCTTTCTGTTTTCTCTTCTTAAAATGATGCAAAGGGGCAAAATATCCCCTCTTCTGAAAGATTTTGGTCTTTTCCATCATTTTACGTAGAAAAAGAACGAAAGAAAAAGGAAACGGTGAAATAGAAAAGAAAGAAAGAAAAGAAGAAGAAAATTAAAGAAAACAGAAAGGAAGACATGGTAATATGTCCTTTTCCAGCAGTTTAAGAAGAATAAATGAGAAAAGAAAGAATAAAGAACATGAAAGAAATAATGAAAGAAAGGGAAAGAAAGCGACCAAAAGAGCAATTTTGTCCGTGGTCATCATTTTCAGAAGAAAAGAGGGACATCCGTTTCTTGTGCATCATTTAAAGCAGACACAAAAGATTAAGAATAAACAGGGGGTGGGGGAGGTTGGTCTTTTGTACCTTATTTGAAGACATAGAATGAAAGATGGTGGGAGAAATTAGTCTTGCTTCTTTGGTCATCATTTTTCTAGGAGAACACACTGAAGAATATTAGTTCTTTGGTCATCGTTTTTGAGACACGGTCAGAACGGCGACAGAATTTGCACAAACAAGAAAAGTGGACAGGAAATAATCATTCGGAAAGAGAAAAAGTGAGAAAAAGACAAAAAGAAACACTTTTCGGTAATTGTAGTGTGGTGCTGCCGCTGCTGGTGCGAGGCAGAGATCGATAGAGAACAACTTAATTATCGAAAAGAAGAAGGAGAAATCAAGGAGATATTATCTCGGCCGGCATTTTTTTCTTACAAGAGACAGTAACAAAAGAAAAGGAGATTGAGAAACCGTCGAAGAGCCATGGTGGACAAGAAAATGGCGGAAGGAAGAAGACGAACGGCGAGGCGAGAGGCGAGAAAAAAAAACAACATGGCGTCCGATTCTTGCGTATGTACGTATTGATATGTGTTTGAGTATGTGTGTGTACATCTCTCTCGCGCATACATATATATATATGTGTGTGTGTGTGTGTGTGTGTGTGTGTGTGTGTGTGTGTGTGTGTGTGTGTGTGTGTGTGTGTGTGTGTGTGCGTCCGCGTTTATGTACATATGTATGTAAGATCTGGATTGCACCAATGCGCTTAGGTGTTCTGTGTTTAACGGTTATTGTGTGGGTATGTATCCATCTATGCCAGAGCTGAATTGTATGAATGCACATGTGTAATTGGGTGTATGCGTATATTTATGTATTTTAAAAAGAGACCTCCAATATATATATATATAGAAAGATATCAGAGTCTATCAAAAGTGTGTCTTTGTGTGTTTACGCATAGGTGACTGTGTATGTCAGACCCGGATTGCCTTAATGCGTTTATGTGTGTATGCGTATCTTAACAAGAAGCCTCCAAGATTAATACCGCACTTTGGTATCCATCCAGTTTGCAATAGGCATTGTGTTTCAGCATTAAATGACTAAAAAGGGTTGGTATACCAGTCTTCTCTATGCGATTACTTATATATTTTAATAAGGAACCTCCTAAATGTATATAGGTTAGAGACTAGAAAGTGTGTGTGTTGATTTATGCAAGAGCCAGATTGTGTGAATGCATGTATATATACTCGTCTCTATGTGCGTTTGTTTAAATATTATGTGTGTGCATGTCTGTATGTGCATCTTTGTCTATTTTAGCAAGAAACCTCTAAGAGTTATATAGATTATGTGTGCTTGAATTTATAAGTTTGTGTGCGTTTACGACCGTTTGTGTGTGCCGGGCATATCTTCATGATTGTATGCGTGCATGTGCATGATTAAGAGTGCGAATGTGTTTTTTCTGATTGTCTGGGACACAAGTGGTGTAGTGGATTATACCGACGCATTATGAAATAAGTTGAGTCAAGTTGGACCTTATTACATCATTCACTTACATCGTAATACCAATGGGAAAGGCATGAACACTCCCTTCCCTGTTATTGGCAAAATGAAACCTTGGCTCCAATGAATCGTTTATAATAGATATTTCATTTTGGCATTAAGTTACCCCAAAGTATTGATATACCGTAAAACAGACAGTACAAGAATTTATCTTGTTTCGACATCAAATAACATGAAGAAATGTTGACATGTCGGAAAGTATGTGCCAAAATACTTTTTGACACTGCATACAAGTAGAGGATACGTCCTCGACAATCAGTCCGACGAGATGAGCCGCTACGGTACCAGCTGCTCTCCTCTGTCGGACTGAAGTATTGTTCCGATCAGTCCAAGGATGCACTCTCCTAAGCTTTATCTTCTTGGTTTATCGCCAATTGCCTGAAGCATCCCTACTGGTAAGTACCTACGGGACTGCTCAGGCATTTTTTTGTGGTCAGAGTGCATTACCTCTGATGTGCTGGCCTCTCTAGCCCCACCATCCGACCTGCGGTGGGAGGGAGGTTAATACCATGCCAGAAAGTTATCTCCGCCTTAAAATTAAATGTAGCCATATATTCAAAATTACTGGAAAGATTTTTATGAAATTTGGACCATAGATAGTAGACATAAAAGGAAGTGTAAGTAGCTCTGTTGATTTATTCTTTAGGGAAATAAAAGCGAGCATAACCCTCTGAACATACATCCACCTAACTTTTGTGTGTGTTATTCTTTTTACATTTTATTCACTTCAGCAACAATAAAAAAGCAAAAATCAATAAAAAAAAAAAAAAGAAAAAAAAAAAACAATAAAAATACAATAAAAAACAAAACAATAAAAACAATTTTTAAAAAATAAAGGAACAATAAAAAACAATAAATTTACAGTTCATTGAGATCTACTTCAAAGTAAAATCAACAAATAAAATAAATCCATTAATTAATTAATTCAGACAAAGAATATATAAGTACTGCATGTGATGTTATCCTCCACCCCAACCCAACCAGGGCAACGCCGGGTAACATGCTAGTATTGTGGTAGGTGAAATTGCTTGCTGTCATTAGCGATAATGCAATGCTCTTCGTAAAAAAAAACGAATAGAGCACTCTTCAACTGCTGACATTATTTATATAAAGAGTCAGATTTCTCTACCACGCTTGTGGTGATGGCGTATTGGGTAAAGGTTCGAACTCCCAAGAAGAAAAATACGGCCGGGTGTCCGTCTTAGTTTGACGAACTTGCATGTCGAGCAACGCTGAAAAGTCGTGATATAGCGAAACAGCCTGTCTATGCTCCGAGGTATTAAATTTATAAAATAAAATTGTCGGAAACTACCTCTTTCAGATCTTCCGTCCAACATAACGTCACGAAACAAGAAAAAAATAATTACGAAAATCAAAGAGCAGAATAAGAAGGAATATAAGAATTCCAACGAATGTGAATGTTGAATTTTTGCATCTACTTGGTATTTACCTATCTTCACTCCACCCACCGCAGGAAGGTGTGGCACAAGGCCGGAAAGTGGCGAGTATTAGGCCGCGCACAAGTACACTCGATCCATTAAAAATTGCCTGAGAAGCCCCGTCGGTATTCT
Source organism: Sepiola atlantica (assembly GCA_963556195.1). Lineage (NCBI taxonomy): Eukaryota > Metazoa > Mollusca > Cephalopoda > Sepiida > Sepiolidae > Sepiola > Sepiola atlantica. The sequence continues at coordinate 80,132,037 of OY744525.1, read as the reverse complement.
CCGGTGAGAGCGCCTCAGGCAGTTAGTCATCAACTAAATCCTTTCCCAAAGCAAGGAAGGCGATGCTTGGGAGGGTAGACCTCCTATGACTACCCAGAACGTATATCACAGCCCGATCTATGAAAGGTCACCAGAATGGCCTAGTCTCTGTTGGACTGCTTTATGGTACTTTTTAGGAATAGATATCCAAGAAAATTTCAGTACTTACGTCATCAATTCCGAGTTCCACTTCTGATACTGGCGAACATTAACGAACTTCACCGAACAAACTGAATGTATTTTTAGCGCTTGCTTTTTTAAAAGAAGTTATTTAACTAAGGAAACTGTTAATTTTATTCTGTATCTAGTGTATTCTGTAATGTTGTTTCGGTACTTCTACACAATACGAACCGAATTGTTTTTTTTACCTAACCTTAAACTACCCCTATACCAACCAAACTCTAACCTAAATTCTAGGTTTAGTTCGACCAAAGTAATCCTAACCGATTGAAATTAGCAAAAAAGTAACAACACATTTTTTTATTTATAGATTTCGGTTGAAGTTGGAAATTGATTCGGCTTTCTCCGTTCGTAGTTGGAACTGCTTACGTAACGACTACGCCACGATTGCTAATCTCTAGATACCTATTCATAAAAAGCACCATTTTCTTTCTACTTAAAAAAATGTTTGAAGTTTCGATTCACTTTATTTTATCTATATATTTTTTTTAAGTATGTTTTATTTTTAATTAGTTATCATAAATTAGACGATAAAAATTAAGTTTACTAAGATATTTATGATTTAAAATATTTAAAAGGTATTAAAGTTTACCTGAGGTGGGTATGCAAATCATCAAAAGCGTATCTGGCTGTTCCATTTCTGTTGCTTTATGTTTTGTTTTTAGCACGAGGTCTACTTTTCCATTGTTCTCTAAGGACTGATTGCCTATATTAAAAAAAAATAATAACGTTATTTATCAATTCAAATATAAGTGCAATGCTGCGAACTGGTGACCCGGATCAACCAGCATATCACATCCAAAATACGACAGGGTAGACCGAGTTCCTTGTACCACCCCTCTTTCTAGATCATGTGATCCTCTATTGGCCAGCATTTTAGCAGATGATGCATCCTATGATAATCGAGTGGTTTGCAGAGCGAACGCTACTTGCTAACCGGTACATACTAGTCGAGGATCCATTCTCGACAATCAGTTCAGCAGAAACCCGGCCATTCGGTAGCCTTTTATCTGTTGGGCTGATGTATTGCTTTTGAGTAGTCCTAAGCGGTCCACTCTCCCATAGAATAGAGTATTGAGGGTATACGCATTATCACTGCTGTCAGCTGTTAGTTTCTTCATAAAGTGCCACCTTTTTAGATGCCTGTCCCGCTTACGTTTGAAAGAACAATTGTCTGTCACTCTTAAATTTGAAATAGTATTTTTAGATGCGTCCACGCATTTCTATAAAAGTTTCTCCCCGTTCGTCGGTTCGTCCGTCTGTCACTCTAAAGTTTGAAATAACATTTTCGTCGGTCTGTTACGCTTAAGTTTGAAACGCATCACCATAAATAGGGTTTGCCCGTTCGTCGATCACGGTGGAAGTTTTCATCGCAAAACGCACAGATTGAATGAACGCATCTTTGGGATATCCGTACTTGTTTCACTTCTAAAAACATCCAACATGCGGCTCCGCCTAGTCCGGCACAAAGTCTTTTAGTATTTTACTGTGACAATTTCTCCCCCAACCCTCTCAAGTCGCTTCGAAACGGTTGAAATAGCATTTATTTATTGTGTGAAGAGATTTCATTGGTGTATTTTTTCCTGTAGAAAATGCATAAATAAAATAAGTTGATCATGCGTGGTCCCTCTGTGATCAAAAAACGAACGAACGAATTGCATACTCACCACATGATTGAGTACAGAACTTCTGCCCAGATGGCGGTTTTTCCGTTGTGTGAAGGAAGTTCCGCTGCCCTCCCACATACAGTCCCTGTAATTCCTAATGGGTCATCCATCTTATGCTAGTCAACCTCAACGTCGCTTAACTTGTATGATCTAACGAAGACCGATGAGTCAACGTGATTATTCCGTACTCTGTTATCATTACTACTAGAATCATGTAAACAACTAGTAATCACAACTTTTGTTGGAAAACTAATGAATTTACTTTTTGATTTTTGTGAAAATTTCCAATTTATACCAATGTCAGTTAGAGGGATTTCAAAACTTTCTGTGGTGGATTTTGAGCAACAACTAATCAAGTACATTTTAGATATTTGCAAAAAAATCCCATCTGCAGACATGTTGGAGTATTTAACCCTCTGGGGTACGAACCGAGGGTTCATGCAAATCTTCGTGAAAAACTGATGAACTCATCGTAAGAAAATCAGAAAACTAACAGAATCAGGGAACAATAGAATGACGACAGTGAAAAAAACAAGTCTATTCCGATGAAGATCGGAAACCAAAAAATAGTGAGTGCTGAGAAAAATTTCAGCGACAGAACGGTTTATGGCAGGTCTGGTCAGTTTTCTTACCTGCTACTGGTATTAGGTCGTTACAAAAATAATGACCGCTTTCAGAAACATACATTTATTCATGAAATTTTGTTACCTTTCCAATACTCTGTAAATCACGTGAAACTGTTGCAGTGCTGACAGCAAGTGTGTTTGACCCTTTGACGTGGATTTTGCTCAACAAGTACTTGCAATCGTTCATTGCCAAGATTACACGGCCGTCCTCTACCTTCTTCATCTTCAATGATCTCATCTCCATTACACTAAACTAACACTCCATTGGTCAGGCTTGGGTTGTCCGATGAAATGGGTCTATGGACACCCAGCAACATTAAAGACAATTGTTGCCAAATGGCGAATGAGTTCCATAGAGGTCAACGGCCATCCAGATTGATGGAGAGTAGAAAGTGCAACTCGTGTTTACTTTCCGCAGCATTGTAACTCTCGACCCCTCCCCCATTTTGTCCTTTTATCCTCACATTCTATGTGCGATATTTCTGACAAAGAGGGGAGCACTGTCGTTTTCTGGGGCGTCTATTGTTTTGAGTGGGTTATATGTGAAGATTTTCAATCCTCTCAGAATATTCTTCACCATTCTACTATCAATCTATCCATCTCGTTAATCATTATCCTAGAGTGTGTTTTTAGTCTTGATAATTGGTTTCATATTACTAAAATAAATTAAAAAATAAACAAAGAAAAAAAAACAGTGTGAAAAGTAACAAGTGAAAAAGACACGACTCACAGAAGTCAATTCTTTTTTACTTTCTCTGAAAACTTCCGACATTTAGACGAGCCTATTCCTGGCAAAGGGCCATTCAATATTTTACACAACAGCAACGCCGCGGCCCTCAACAAACGGAAAGGAGTCGCTTCGGAAGGGTTAAAACGGTATTTATTTATCGTTTCTTGCCGACCTCTTAAGCTAGATTGACAACACGCTGGAAGGTATAAATGATGGAAGCGAATAGAAACGGTTTAGTTGGTTCTTTTTACTTCGTTGCCCCGTCGGACGTGCAGTATTGTGTGAAGACCGGACGTCAAGAAAACGAGAGAAAGAGAAGGGCAAGAGAGAGATATATATAGAGAGAGTGGGGAAGAGTGAGGGGGAGAGAGGGGAAGGGGAAGAGAAGGGAATGAGAAAACGGTACGGTCTCATCGGTATGTTATTTCCTGCAATAAAACAACGGGTTAAAGTGAAGTCAACGTGGCTCCTTTGGTCAAGAGCCAAACGATGAGGAGCGAGAGGGAGAAAACTCTTTCTTAAAAAGGATTTTTTTCTTTTCTTTTCAGGCTATGGCCAAATAACTGGAAGTAATTCCCTGTTGCCAAATCGTATTTCGACTCGCGCCAACCTTTGCAATTCGACATTAATTCTTCCACTTCTCTTTGGCGAATTCTTTGGCTTCCTTTTCGCTTCTTGCTTTGTTCTTCTTTATTGTTATTTTATTCATTTTTTTTTTTGTTCTTTGCTTTTGTTGTTTGTTTCTTTCGGCGTCGTGTTTGATTTTGCTGTCAGGAAATGCTGGTTATTTTATTTTATTCTTTCTTCAAGAATTAGACATTGGGTGAATGATTTGGTAGAGATTGTTTGAATTAAGGTAAAGACTACAGATAATGGAGCTTTTGTTTTGTTAAATCTTTTTGACGCCATTTTTATTTTTTGCTTGCTTGTTTACTGAAGGGTGCAGACGACCTGAAACCTCAATTTTAAGAAGAGGGAAATCAACTCGATTTCATTTTTTGATTCTTCAATTTTCTTTCTTTTTGCTGTCTTTTTTTCTGTCATTGTTTCATGTTTAGATTTTTTTTGTTCATTTTTTTCCATTGCTGAGTTTCTTTTCTTTCTTTTCATTATTTTTATTTTTTTATCTTTTCTTCTTTCTTTCTTATTCTGCTTAGCATTTTCCTACCATATGCTTTCTGCTTCCTATACTCCCTGCACACACAGTGTTTAGCTTCTCTCATACCACTCAACACTATTTCAAAACACCTTATTATGTCATAGAACCATTCTATTAATTTTTTTAGACAAATAATACGTGTAATATAATTTAATATAAAAAAACATTACTATCATCGTTTGAGATACCGTGAAAGTCCCTTTTTCAACATTGCTGCCTCGTTTAAACGCTTACTGATGCATTATGGTCGAATATTTTTTCGTGAGTAGGCAAGTCAAATTACAATTTTATTTCCGTACTTAAACTGCAATTTAAGATCAAATTTTAATTTTATCCAAATTGTGTGTGAAATAGGTCAATTTCAAGAAAACATTCCGAAAAAAATGTCCATCCATAATCTACCAGTCATTGTGTAAACAAGACACAGCCATATTGAATAATGGTCTCTCATGATCTTTCAAACTATGTTAGTAATGTTTTTTTATTAACTTATATTACACCTATTTTAAATATAATTGTTTTATGCAATAATAAATGGTCTTTAAATAGTGTTGATTGGCATCGTTTCAGGATTCCCTAAAGTTAATGTTAACTTTTTTTTCTTCATTTGCTCCTCGGTTTAGTTTCTTTTTACCTTCTTTCCTTTACTTCTTTATATTTGCTTTCCTCTCTTACTTGAATTAACATGTCTTCTTTGTTTACTTTTTTCTTTCTTACTTTTATTTTTCAATTTCTTAGGGTTTTTTTATTTTTTTCTCTTTTCTTCTTTTTCTATCGTTGCTTTTCTGCTTCGCTTCTTTCATTGTTTATTTATTTAACATTTCTTTCTTAACTTCTTTCTTTCTCTTTTTATTTTTCTCTCTTTATCTATCTTTTCCCATTGTTGCGCTCCTTTCTTTCTTTTATTCATTAAATTTTAATTATTATTTATTCTCTTTCTGGCTTAACGATTTATTTTTTATGCTTGTTTCTCTGTTTAGATTCCTCTTTCCATTTTCATCCCCTTTCCTTTCCTTATACTTAGCTATTTTATTGCTTTTGCTCTCTCTCTCTCGCTCTCTCTCTCTCTCGCTCTCTCGCTCTCTCTCTCTCTCTCACTCTCTCTCTCTCTCTCTCTCTTTCTCTCTCCCTTTTGTTGTGTATGTTTTGCATGTCAACCAATTTGGGTTATTTAATGCTAAAACACAATACATATACTCATGATAAATTGTATACGACTAGTTGAACAAAAGTAACTATGTTGCACATTATGACACCATGATCGGTGTCAAACGGTCACTAGCAATATTAGTTTTGTTGAAAATACTTTAAGGTGTCGTCTCGTGTGGCAAAGGTTACTCCTGCAAATTTTGGATAACCCTGGTTGACTTATCAAAACAAAACCATATTGAAATATCGTTTTTAATTATGAAACGTGAGTCTCAGTACACCTGTAGTTCGTTGGATTGTTCTTGTGACATGGGGGTTGCTTGTATGAAAAATATTTCCGAAGTGGAAACAAGTAGCTGAATGGAATTGATCGGAGATGGATGTAGAATTTGAGGTTCCAATCTTATCTTTTAGTTAGGGAATGAATTCAACATATTAGTTATTTTATAATAAAGTGTTTTTAAAGACAAAAATTTATTTCTTATTTTTGTAGCGAACATTTAATTCACATGATCACAACCTGTCGGACACAGCAGAACGAAAAAGCCTACCTATAGATTAAGACGACGCTTTCTCGGACTAAGGTAGAGAGAAATTACCGGTTGCCCCAGCTACACAAGTCTTCGACTGAATTGTGTCAAGACCAAAAGTTCTGCGGGTGTTCTAAACACAGCGTGGACAGGAAAGAGTAATTTACTCCTCTCCAGGAGTTAGGCACAAGGCCAGTTTTTATCCTACTCCCACAAGTAAGATGTGACCCAAGCTCGGGTCGGAAAGTGGGGGTTGAAAAGCCAGCGCCCGAGAGGTGAGCACTCTGACCATCAAAAATTGCCTGGGCAGCCCCGTCGGCATTCCCCGGTAGGGGCGCCTCAAGCAGTAAGCAATTAACTTACTCCTCCCCAAAGAGGGGAGGCAAAGCCTGGGAGGGTGGACCTCCTAGAACTGCACAGGACAATCCCATAGACCGGCGTAAATCAAGCCCCGAAGGCCAAGACAATACCAGTCTATAGGGTGCAGTATCCATCGGAACAGATACTACACTTTGATCTCGACCAAAAGGCCAAGAAAAAAAGCGTGGACAGGAAAGATTGACAGAGCAATCAGTCGGAAAAGATGTGGTACTCGAGCATCGCACTACATTTGGTGCCTCAATAATTCGGCCCTGAGTTATCCCGACGGTGCATCTGCAACAACGAAAGGCACGAACCGAAAAATCTCTACGGCATATCCACACCAAGATCGGTACTCAGCGATCTCCACAGCTTATCGAGATCCAGCATTCGATCCTTAGCTGCCAACCACGGATGATCCAAAAAATAAGTTTTAAAAAATACCAACAAAAAAAAACTTGAATGATTTTATCTTTAATAAATAAATAGATAGATACAAAAGAACATAAAATAGTGTTTAATAAACAATAAAAATGAATATTTCGGAATTTTTACATGAGGCGTGATAATTTTGTTTATTTGGATTATTTGGACAACTGTTCTCATCTTAAAGCAATAAATTTCTTATCGTAAATAGAATGGTCAGCTAAATATTCTTGAAATAAATGAAACGAATGTCATTTTTTTTATTGTAACAATTAGATGTGTATTTAAATTACGTTAAAATAAAAAGAATGCAATCAGTAGGTTTTTAAACTAGTTATGTCGACAGGACGACATAATTTGATTTCGTAATAATTCATTGTAAAATAAATAAAGTCGGGATTTTCTTTTTGCCTTAGCGACATCAGTTAATTTTCAATTATTTTATTTGGGGGGGGGGTTTCATCTTTAGCGAACGGGCGATCTTTTTTTAAAAATACGTAACAAATGCGATAAGCGGATTATGCAGAATATTATTGTTTCAAACGGAAAAGATAGATAGATAGATAGATAGATAGATAGATAGATAGATAGATAGATAGATATATAGATAGATAGATAGATAGATAGATAGATAGACAGACAGACAGACAGACAGACACAGCTACCCTGCTCTGTCGAGCTGAGGTGTTGTTCTCATCAGTCCTAGGAGGTCCAACTCCCAAGCTTTACATTCTCTTTAGGAAGGTGTTGATTTACCGCCTGGGGCGTCTGTATCGGGGAATACCGATGGGGCTGCTCTAGTATTTTTATGGGTCCAGAGTGCACTTTATTTGGCTCGCTGGTCTTTCTATTTCAACCTTCCGACATTGTGCCGCATCTTCCTGCTGTGGGAGGGAGGTTACTACCAGAGAGGCAGATACATATGATCAATGACATAGAGAAAGAGAGAGACGGGGCCAGACAGACACAGAGAGATGATTCTGGAATAGACAATCGATTAAAAACTTCTAGGTGTGACGCGGAAATTGGTCCTCGATAACTGGAGCAACGATTAATGAGGCACTTGTCATTAATGGCGAGACGAATTCCGCGAAATAAAGGACTTCCATGGCTGAACATTTCGTGGTTTGTCGACGTTTCCATCGGACGCTGAGCTGCGTCTAGATCAAATTTGCGATAAAATAAAAAATAAAACGAAAAAGAAAAGAAGTTAGCGACACGATATGCGCATTCGACTGGCAATTAGTTTGGTTTTTCCTTATAATACGAAAGATTACGTCCGCACGACGACCATTGGTTTCATTGGTCTATCACGTCTGCGTCTAGTTTCTCTTTCTCTTTCATTCTCATTATTTCTTTATTTAGTTTTCTTCTTCTTCTTCTTCTTCTTCTTCTTCTTATTATTATTATTATTATTATTATTATTATTATTATTATTATTATTATTATTATTATTATTATTATTATTATTATTACTATTACTATTACTATTATTATTATTATTATTATTATTATTATTATTATTATTATTATTATTATTATTATTAAGAAGACGTCTATATGTTCGTGGCATTAAATTATTATTCCAAGTTATGTTCAAAATATTGCATATTTTTCCAATATCCCCTGTATTTTTTTGCAGGTAACAAAACTGATTACTTTATCTCATTTTGAATGATAATCAATATTATGATAAATATTTTTTATCTAATTCTTATTTAATTCTTATATATATATATATTATAACTCAGTAGATATCAAAATTTATGACATCATTTAATTATACTCTAAAAATATTACTGTGTACATATGTTTCATAAAATATTTTTAATAATATATTTTCAGCACAGAAAACATCTTTATCAATTCGTTACAGGCAAAACCATCAATGAAATTGCGAAATGATGACAAACAAATAAAACAAAAATACCCTACATTATTCCAGAAACTCTATTTTCTTTTTTTACTTTTTCCCCTTTTTCATGGCAGGCTATAATAATTGGATTCAAAAGTCAAAATATATCTATTAATAATGGAGATTATGTATCTGTCTCTCTGTCTGAAGCCGAAACTATATTATTAGTTTTGATCACTCTCTTTTTATATCTACTTATCAGCTCCTATATATACCCATTCTAAAACTTCCCCAAACATCATGCGTCTTTCAAATTTACATAATTAATTTGTTTTAAAGCTTCTAATAAATTAATATTCGCAAATATACACTCATGATGGTTTTTTCATGGTATTTTCCTCAATAATAATAATCTTAATAAAAATTATAAATAGAAATAATTAAAGACATTTTTTAATTTATATAATTGAGTTACGTAATTAAATTAGATTGTAATAGAATATGATGGACCAGCCGGCGTCCACTCCAACATTTGGTTCCCCGCCCTCTGATTATTAAGTATAACGTTCTATTTCAAGTGCAGAGAAAGTTCTATTTCAAGAAAGAGAGAGAGAAAAAAGAGAGAGAGAGAAAAAAAGAGAGAAAAAGAGAGAGGGAGAAAGAGGGGGAGGGAGATGGGCACAAGACAGGAGCGCGTAATTTGATTAATAACATGTAAACAACACATTCTCTGAGATTTATCGTACGAGTTACTAAAAAATGATATATTTACTTTGATTTTTTTATTAAAACGTTTTGGGTTTTTTTTAAATCTTATTAGAAATTATGTTTTAAAGCACAAATTTATTGAATCAAATTGTTTAATTTAAAACATAATTAATTTAAAATTTACTTTTTTTTGTAAAAAACAAACACATTTTACTGAACAATTAAATAACTGAATTTAGAATCGTGTTCACTGTATTTTATTTTTTTAATTGTTGATTTTATTTTAGGTACACTTTTTTTCGATTTGAAAAACTTCAAATATGATTATCTTTTTACGACCATAAGTGAATTTAGGATTTTTTTGTTTTATATTTTACGCTGTAATGGGTACATTTTGTTTAAAAACTATGTTCTTATTATTCCGTGTTTTATTTATTAAAATAAAGGATGGGGTAATTTTCTTTCTTTTTTTGTAATAAAAAACAAACACATTTTACTGAGCAATTAAATAAATAAAACAATTAGTAAAAAATATGCTCCCTCCGGTCGCATATATTTGCTAGTTGTTTTTAACAAAAAGACGGATTCCTTCTTCAAAGTGGGTATACAGTGTAAATTTATAAAAAGTTTTATTAAATATCATATTTTACTAATTGGCGCTTAATTTCGTTCTGAAAAAAATTAATAATCTAAACAATAATTTATGAGCTCTGTTGGACTTTGAACCCTAATCATTGAGCTACATTTAACCTGTAGTATTTACTTGTATCATAGAGACTCGGTATGCTTACTGTTTTTGTATATTTATATAATTAAATCTATGTTTTGTTTTTTGTTTTTTGTATATATATATATATATATATATATATATATATATATATATATATATATATATATATATATATATGTGTGTGTGTGTAATGAGTGACATTTATTCCACAAATACTCAAATGAAGCTATAGAAGACGAGCACTTTTCATTATAAAAATAGTACAGGCACTTCTCTGCAAAACGATGCCTAAAACCGATTTCAAACAGTCGAGAATATTTTACAACCAGTTAGATTCCTTCTTTTTAATATTAGTTTCCCCGCTCTAATTTCATGATTTTAGGAATCTCGCCTATAAACGTAAGGCAACTACGTTTTAGCTTAACCGGTCTCCAAAATATGGTCCGCTGAACCTTAGTGGATCTGCTTTTGATTCTTATTTTTTTTTTTCGAATAACCTTTTAAGTGGTGTTCTTCTTTCTACAGAATCCATTTTCGCTCGAAACAAATTACCATTTTCTTTCTCTCTTTCACTGAGCTGAACATTGCCGTTACACGCAGTTGACCACACTAACGCACACTTAACAGTCGAACGCATACTTCAACAGCGTGTGCTTGACACACGTGCATACAACCTAGTTATGGATTGGGATAAAAAAAAAATTGACCCAGCCGAAGAAAGATTTCTTCTTTCTCTGGCCAATGCTTGAAGGCCGGACAAATTGTTCGTTAAAAAATAGAAATACTGTTCAATCGAATCCGACATTTTCACCTCAAGCAAGGAGGGTTTTTTTTTACACTATTAAATACTATTGGGTTAAAAGTTAATCTTTCATAATTGTTGGCCTTTCGGCTAGGCGCATAGTGTAGTATCTGTTTTTATCTTAACTACACTTCATCTTTTCTATCATCGGTCAGTGAATGAGAAATCTTTTCTAGACTGAGACAATTTTTATTTTTGCCAAAAGCCACAGTGCCGCTTTCTGGGGATCTGGATTTGCTCCAGATTAAAGTAGATATATTTGTGGGATCTCGACGTGGGATAAAGAAGGTTGACACGACCGGACAAATCAACAAATAGCATTTGGGTCACTAGCAACGACGATATACTCCAAGCACAACTAAGTTAATTCTACAAGTTATCTTGTGTTGTTTTTACCGTAGCGTGACAGCTGAGATAATCATTTGGCTATAAACCGATTTTGTTTCTAACTCTTCCCCCGTGGGGAGTCAAGTAAATAGATACATCCTGAAAAATTCATACTTATACCACAAGCAGTGCTCCAGGTAAGGACATGTTTCCATGTGTGAACGTTGCCGAGCTATGGGCAAACTATTACAAAAGTTGCAATAATAAAAGAAGTTAGCGATACGATGCACGCGTTCGACTGGCAATATTTTTGTTTTTTCTTATGACACTGCGGTTATTTGTTTGTTTGGTCTGTCATGCCGAGATTCAGTTACGCTTTCTTTTTTCTTTATTATTTCTTACTAGGAGTTCTCATACGAGTCATGGCCAGTGATAATACACCGGCAAAAACAAGTGGTATTCCTGGAATCAGAGTGACAAAAAGTCTCCCAGAGTTCCAGTAATCTCTGCTTCTTTCAATGACCATTTTAATCACTTTGCGTTCTCGCATCAACCGTTTACCACTGAGGTTTTGCTGATAACGCCGTATTCTCAGTATTCCAGTACTCTTCCAGCGGAGGTCTTAGTGATGCTCTTCCATAGCTATTTCCATCCTCCTTAACTCTTTTATGACTATTTTGTGTGGTATCAACCGATGCTGATACTGCCACTTTTTACGATTGTTTTCTTAATATCGATCTTAGTATTTATCCAGTATTCGCTCATTAGGGAGGGTAGTTTCTATTTATTATCGACCATTGTTTCCTTGATGAGTTCGGTTCTTTTGTTTCTTCTGTCGTTTTATTTCATCAGTGGTTTCTTCGGTTTCAATAATTATATTGTTTCCCACTTGTGTATTTTCGCTATGGAGCATTTCCTTGTGTTCTGTTACTTTCCGCTTATTTTCATTAATGATATGTCTTGCTTTGTCAGCAAATCTATGTTCAGTTGTGTAAAATTTAATGAGCTCATCATGCGATATTATTATTATTGTTGTTGTTGTTGCTGTTGTGGTTCAGACTATTGACTTTTCAATTGAGCTTTAAATATATAGAATGATGATCTCGAAGATAGGAATTTACTGCAGACTAAAGAGAGTGATAGGCAGACTGACAGACAGAGAGGCAGACAGATGCAAATATGATTTTGAAATAAATAATCGATCACATTTTCTTCCCTTTGTTTATGATTTTCATTTTCAATCTTTCTTTAATAAGCTAAAATTGGTTGTTGAATAAATAGATTTTTGATAATTTTATTTTTGAAGATATTACTAGTTTTTCATTTTTCTAAGATGTAGGTCCAATTTATATAAAAAATATATTTGTCATGGGGTGTATAAAATGCTGCTTAGAGTAAGATGACGTAATGACTTCGATAAATGATGTCCTCGTGTGTGTCTTGTCTTGGAATCGATTGATAGAGTCTGAACGAAGAAACACATTTATAATCTAATTATTGTTCGTAAAAAATCGAATTATTGATCACTCGGATCCTACATAGAACCTTCAACAAGGAGGTTATGTTTTATTCTGCATCTGTTTGTCGGTCTGTCTTTAAGCAACTTCATTATTAATCTTTTTGAAACATGCACAAAGCTGCGTGCTTAATGGGGTTGTAATGCATGTCGACGACGGTCGTTGATGAGAAAAAAATCTGGCTCAGGGTTTGCCCACCTAAATTTGATTTCTCCACTTGGAAAAGTTATTGCATTTTTAAACAATGGGTTATGCTACACTTTGATCTTAGCCAAAAGGCCAAGAAGTTGTAGAATTAACTTAGTGCGCGTGGGTTATATCGTCGTTGCTAGTGACCCACTTAAAGTACTGGAAAAATAAATGCCCCTCCAGATACGGAGCACCCTGAGCAGTAAGTATTTTATGCCCATAGATAAGCAGCTTAGCATTTTAAAGTTGGCTGACTGTGTGGTCTACTCTAAATGACACCAGTATATATATATATATATATATATATATATATATATATATATATATATATATATATATATATATATATTTCAGCAAAGACATCGACATGGCTTTCTGTGTGTTTCAGAGACAGGTGGGTCTTTGGACCTTAAGCTGATGGACTGGTTGCGTTCGGTTGGAAGATATGTTTGTTTTGATGTGCAAGCTTGTCGTTCAGTAGAAGTGAACAAGCATCATTGTAACATCATTCAAAATAAAACATCGTTACTTGCTTTAAACTGGAATTGTTGTTTTGTTTGGATGGATATTCTTTTTGCTGCAGCAGTGACAGAGACCACATGATTGACACTGCGGCCGGTGTTGGAATCAAACACCGAATTCAGACGAAGACAAGTGGATGATCATGGCCTGTGCAGCAAACGCACACAGGCACAAGTTCACATATGTTGCGTCGACCATCGGATCGACCATGCAGAACGCAGCAGATACCAGAGGCACATACAGGAATAGACATCTGGCGCCGAGACCATGATCGACTCTGCAGAATGCAGCAACCGCTAGATGCAGTCTCATAATCAATCAATGAAGATGACAACATCAGGCAACATTTCTAAGCAACTTCATATGTAAATCTTTTACCTGACACTATTACATAGTATTTAGATTAGAAGTTGATGTTTTAAAATTGTATTATTTGCAATAAAAAAAAATCTTGTGTCATTAATACATCATAAGCCGTTTTCGGGATAAAGGAACTTTTCCGTGTTATTAACAAAATATTGCAAAATTGTCGACATAATTAAGTTAAAATTACCATACCGACACAATGTACGAATTCCATTAGCAATTAATTAGGTTTTTTTAATAATACGAAAGATTATGACTGAACGGCGGCAATTGATTTGCTTGGTCAATCATGAATCCGTTTAATTTTGCTTTTCGTTTTCTTTTTTTTCTTTATTATTATTATTATTATTATTAGTAGTAGTAGTAGTAGTAGTAGTAGTAGTAGTAGTAGAAGCGTTCAGACGTCTATCTTTTTCGATTGAATGTTCATGACCATTAAATAGTTGGTCTCGAAGTCAAAAATTTATTGCAGACAAATGTATACAACTTGAAGTAAGATCACGTAATAACGTCGAAGAAATAGATGCTCTTCTGCGTGCCTTATCGTGTAATCGATTCGTAGTGAGTTTGAGCGAAGAAGCACATTTATAATCTAATTATTGTTCGGTAGAAAAAGAAAATCGAAATATATTGATAACCCAGTTAAACACGGAATGTTCTTGCAACGTTGTCTTTTGATTGGCGTGATATACGATTTTGTTGCGACGTTAGCGTAACGTTGCAATCAACTGACATTTTTGTCGAATTACTAAATCCGATATATTTTTTCAGACAGTGAGTCGCTCAATTTTATATATATATATATATATATATATATATATATATATATATATATATATATATATATATATATATATATATACGTGTGTGTGTGTGCGCGCGTGTTTGTGTGTGAGTGTGTGAGTAAATATGAAAAGAAATTTAAGACAAAATGGAAAATTAGTTTATCGAAATGTGGATACGCAAGGCACGATGCTAGTAAAAATAAGGACACTAAAATATCATTAAAGCTGGATTAAGATATTTCAGTCGATAGGTTCGACCATATTCGTTTGGTAAATTGGGCTATATTTATTTCGATCCATTATAAAGCTCAATTTACCAAAATAATATGGTCGAACCTATCGTCCGAAATATCTTAGTCAAGCTTTAATGGTATTTTTATGTCCTTATTTCTACTAGCATGGTGCATTTCTTATCCAAATTTCCATAAACTAATATATATATATATATATATATATATATATATATATATATATATATATATATAGTCATCTACATACAGACCGTTTCGCTGTATCATAGCTCTTCAGTGCGGCTAGACCAACTAGTGCCTCAACCGTCGGCGCCTCTACCCCTGCGCTATCATGCGGCACTGGCTGAATGTAAGTGATATCTTAATGTAAACATTGTCAAGTGCCGCGAGCTCGAATTAGTTTTACCCAATGAGCTATGCCTCAAAGCTAGTGGCAGTTTGCGATATCTTTACGAATAAGCTCTACCCAAGAAGAGTGTTATATAGTTGTCCACATACAGACTGTTTCGCTGTTATGTGTGTGCGTGTTTTCGTGTGTGTGTGTGTGTGTGTGTGTGTGTGTGTGTGTGTGTGTGTGTGTGTGTGTGTGTGTGTGTGTGTGTGTGTGTGTGTGTGTGTGTAGCATTTATCAAAAGTAATGACAAAGCCTATCCATACATAATATATCAACTTAAACAAACAATAGTAATGAGTTAAGAAAAGAGAAAAGTCATTTTCAAATCAGCTCAACAGTGGCTTTGTTGCTGTCGGGCTGAGTATGGTTCTGTTCAGCCCTAGGAAGTCCACCGTCTGAAAAGGGTTTAGTTTATTGCTAATCATCTGAGGCGCCTCTTATCGGGGAATGCCAACGGGGATAGTGAGGCATTTTTTTGTAGGCCAGAGTGCGCTTATCCGAGTTCGCTGACTTCTCAATCCCACACCTGACCTTGTTTCTAAGCCTCTAAGAAAGTAAATAATATGTTCAAAGGTCTAGATAAAGAAAGTGTTTTTATGTTAAGTAGAGTTAAGAAATAAGTCCATGACTGTGACTTATGTTGTTTTGCCGAGATGTCGGTAGTCAGAAGCTATGACAGAGTTCGTTTGCGCGCCAAGAATATGTGCAGCAGTTAATAACACAGTGTTATGAATAACATAGATTTCTGCGGAAAGTTTGGGTCCTCACTGGTTCTGACTGAGGACAGTGCGTGTGCGCTTGGTTATACAGTTAACACGAGTAGGTACCCGGATCCAGAAGGAGACTGGTTCCAATAGGCTGAAATCCGATATAGGCAATCAATCGAGATTTAGTATTTCAGCACCAAGCATTTCGACCAAATAAACATCGAATGTTTCTGAGATCGTTTCCCCGTCATTATCGTTGTTGTTGGAAGAGAAGGGGGAGGAGGAACAGGAGGAACAGAGGTTCTAAATATTCCCTTGATCCTCACCTCATAATGCAACAAAGAGTACCATTTTTTTATCTTTGGTATATATTTGATAGGATTAAATTCTTCTCATCATTCAGAAAATAAAATTGCGAGAATATAAAGAAATATCTTTGAGAACTGTGACATAGTTTTGGTTACAGACATGATGACAGAAAATCTATATTATATTTTCCTTATTCATTTTAATATTTGTTATTATGTACAAATTTATGTAGTTATAGAATATTATTTGTAAATGTTCGCCAACTCACTAAAAAGTGTGGCGAGGTAAAAAGAAATCCGACTTTACTATATAACAACAAAGGGTGAAAGAGTGAGTCATTAAGTAATCACTATTCCCCTTAATCCAACCACGATCTGTTTTCCCACTTTGTTTACGTTCCTTCGCGAGCTATCTCAAGATCTCTGTACATAATTTTAAAAAAAACACCGATACATCTATCTATTCATCAATTTCTTTCTTCATTTCCAGTCTATGATGAATGGATTCGATGGTTATTTTGTCTTCATAGACTGACATAGATTGAAATATTCTGTTTACTCTTTGAACTGAGAATTATATTCGTTATTTAATCTAACGGAAAGAATATTACGTTGAGTAAAACGTATTTTATTTATTCAATGAATAAGCAATGAATGATGAAAAATTGAATCTTTTTTATTAATAAAATTGAAATAAAAAGTGTAAATTTATATTCTTGATTGTTCTATTGTGTCTTATTTTCTATTTGAACTTCCTTCATTATTTTACTGACAAATCAGAACTAACTGTTTATTTCGCCTTTGTGGCATGCCGTCCGGTAGTAAATTCATCATCATCAGCAGCAGTAGCAGTATCAACAACAACCGGTTTATTTGTTGAAATCATGCCACAATTAATCCTTTGATGGGGGTGGGGCCTGATTGTCTAGTCTCGATCTAAATTTTCCTCTCCATTCTTGTCTTTGGTGAGGCCTGACGGAATACATACCCATGGTTTTCCTATCACGTTTGGCCACGTCATCCCAAGACAACTTGGGCATGCGAGTGGTGGTCTTCTCTGCTGGTACATTCAACTGTCAGACTTTAGCAATCCAGCCATTGCTGCTTTCAACGTGACACAACCAACGCAGTCTGCTTTTCTGCATGATGTCCGTGAGGCTTTTCAAGTTGACTTGTGCGAGTAGAGACCTAAAAGATATGCTTTGTTCAGGCGTCAGCAAACAGATCCATCTGACCATTGATTTGTCATTATGATGCATTAAAATTAACGGCGTTACTATATAAGCGTGATTGGGATTGGCCTTGTGTTGCAGCTGAAGAGGTAGTGTGTTTCCGGTGGAGATTTACCTTCTCCGAGTGCCATTTTCTTTCTTTTTTTCTTGTACAGTACTCAAGCTTCTATTTCGTTCGATCGAATGTTCACTAGCAGAATTATGGTTATAGTTTAATTATTGGTCGATGTCCGTGAAAAATATCGGAATATTGATAAATCGAATTCGATTTCTTTTTTGCTGCTTACAAATCCAACTTTAATTGCGTTCAAGTAATTTATTTGTCGAAGAGACAGTATTTCTTTATTGTCTACGAGTTGAAGTATCCGTTTACGCTGAATAAAGGCTATAATTGCCATTTTAGAAATCTTATAAAATGGATCGATCGTAGTCGAAGGCAACACGAAGGGGGCCTTCGTTCGGAGCTTTTCGTTGGCTACTACATAGAGATGTAGGGAAGAGCGCCACTACTTTCTCTGGATTGCTCTACTTACCATTGATCATCACCTTATAATGCTGAGTGTTTAGCAAGGAGACATCAAGTACTATTTGTTGAGTCTTTGGTATGATTTGACCGAGGACTGAACCCCGGTCTCTCAGCCCATTAGCGAACACTCTAACAATTATGCCAAATGGGTCAGGGTTTTTTTTTACTGTAACTTTGACGAAAATTAAAATAAAATATTTGATTAAGCTTGGAGATCTTTTTAATGTGTTTATAGGGAGCATTTTCGTTAAAAGATTAAGAAAATCTCTAACTATTCGCTTCGTCGCTTTAATCAAATACATTAATTTTCCCAATGAAGATAAATACAACTATTACTAAGTATCGGGCCTAATTTAATATTTTCAGATTTTTAATCAGATTTTTCATACAAATTTCTATCCCCCTACATCATTTCTATAATGGAGATGCCGTGTGTGTGTGTGTGTGTGTATTTTTAGATGCGGACATCTCATCTCTACAACTGGTTATGTCCGTCAGTCGCTTTCATTTAACCATGACCTTAAATTTGCCTTTAACTTTGACCTTGAACACCGAGTAGATTAATAAGCTACTGCTGCTTGTTTCAGTTTTCTTAAGCTACGAGCGAGTACGACTGCATTTTTTTTTAAGTCATGTCATTTTGTTTAAGTTTTGGGAAGAAGACTTTTTGGTTTGAAACAATCTTATATTTAAAAAAAAAAATAATAAATAAATAATAATAATAAAATAAAAAATAAAAAATAAAAAATAATAATAATAATAATAATAATAATAATAATAATAATAATAATAATAATAATAATAATAATAATAATAATAATAATAATAATAATAAAAAAGAAATACATTTTTTAATCATATGAGAAAACAGTAAAAAAAAAAACAATTACGTGATTAAAATAAAATATTTGATATTCTTGAAGATTTAAAAAGAAATGTTTGTTTACAGACAGCGTTTCGGTTAAAGATTAAGACAGACTAATTATTCGCTTCATCGCTTTAATCAATGAAATTAATTTTCTCAAAGAATATAAATACTTCTATTACTAAATATCGGGCTTAATTTAATATTATCAGATTTTTTAAAATCAGATTTTGTTCGTTCAAATTTCTAATTGGGCGCAATCGTATCGGTGTTATAGCTTTGGTTTTAATGGGTCCCAAAGCATTAGTTATCCATGAACCCCCAAAAAGATCGCCAAGAGGATTTCTATATTGTACCTACTAAGCAATGGACTTAAAAGACTCACTTTTTTGTTAAAACATAAATTCTTTTGTTTGCTACAGTAACACTGTGGGGACCAATTCTTCGATCCCGGCAGATTATCCGGATGGCGGCAGGGCATCACATAGACAGCTTGAGTCTTGTTGATTTGTTGGCAGGTCGCAGCAATTCATTTCCTCTCCTCTTCTCTCTCGTTGTAGACGTCTTCTTTTAATAACAGCTCTCGTAAACGTTATTAAGAAAGAACAGCGCAAAATCATATGGGGTTTTACAATCTTTTCCGTTTTTTTTTCATTACACATAATACTCCAACCCTGGGGAGGGGGGATAAGCTATTCAAAAACGCAAGCACGTTATCTCTGTCTCTCTCTCACACACACACACAAACGCGAGCGCAATTCGGCAAAAAGATGAATGTCTTATCTGCTCATTCGTCACGTCATACTAGCGACTTATACGCTGTGACGTAACTGCCTAGACACGTAGCTCTAACTCGACTTCTAATGGAAAATTCTACTTTCTACTAAATTATAACGTTACGTGTAAATTGTTTATTTTAAACTTATGTTTAAACATCCGCATCTAAATATTGCAACATGTGAAAAATGAACAAGAGAGAGAGAGAGAGAGAGAGATGGGGGTAAGAAAGGTCTTATTGTAAGTAGAATAGTCCATAGTGTGAATGTTGTATTATATTGATTGAATAGCACATCGGCGTGTTTGCTTATAGCACCTGATATTTCCAAATGGTCACCCATCTAAGTATTGACCAGGCTTAACTTTAGTGATCTGGCGGGAACTAGTGTGTCAATGTGATTTAGCCACGAGTGTATACCGCCGTAGACTGACGACTCGGCGTGCCGTATTCGAATCTCATCAGATCCATAGCACTACTTTCATTAGATATGTTGGCAACCTTCATGTCGCTCCTCCTATGAGTATCCGATTCTTTAAAAGAATCAGGGAAACCAATGCCAACAAAACAAAATCAAACAAGTCAATAAACCATAACCTGCGTCATCTTCGCAAACTTTGCATAGCGTATGACATCCCTTGGTCATAGACCATCTGCGTACCAAGTCTGGTTGAAATCTACTCGATAGTTTCCTCGTCGATAGCGAACCAAGTCATAATAATAATTTTAAAACAACAGGAGGATTAGATTAATTCATTTATATAGATGATTTGTTTAGTTTATTTTTACAAAGAATAACGTATGAACCATGCAACCATCCCCCTCTGGCGATTAGAACGGTTGGTGTTTTACTTTTCATCTCAGTAGTTATTCAGTAATATATATATATATATATATATATATATATATATATATATATATATATATATATATATATATATATATATATATATATATGCTCTTTGTTCAATTAAAACAATGGTGTGTACCCCAGAGTAAAATCAACCGCGAAGCAATCAGAGTCATGTTACTGTCCTTCCTTCCACCGCCGCTATTATTCTAGCATCGCGTTGCAATCAGCTTCGATGACTTTATCGATGTTACTATTATTATTCGATCTCCTGCTGGTTCCGTGTCAAATCATAATACTTCCTCCCTCCTCTCTCTCTCTCTCTCTCTCTCTCTCTCTCTCTCTCCCTCTACCCGCTATACACACACGCTCACTCACACAAGTATTCACGAACTGAGATATATATATATATATATATATATATATATATATATATATATATATATATATATATATATATATATATATATATATATATATATATACGCATGTGCGCGCACTGTTTTAAAACGCTATATACATATTGTAGCAGATATATTAAACATAGTGATGGGACGATTCCGATATTTTTCCCGATTCTGTTCTAAATTCCCGATTCCGATACAATTACTGATGCCGATTCCGATTCTAATATCGCCTAATCGCCTAAAAAGGTAGAATTTCATTATTTATATTGGAGAGGGGAGAGGATATAGCGGAGAATCCACATCTACTTTTAAATGTAGATACAATTTTCTTTTTAATTTGACAAACTTCTTAATGTTTTCCCTTTATGTTTTGTCGCCAAGATTTTGATAAACTTATTGTGAGATTTTCATCCATATTTTTCACTTGTGCCATTTTTCCTATTTATCCACTCGTGCTAATTTTACCGGGCCATTTTTTTCTGGTGACATTTTTACCTAAATTCGTTATTATGATGTATAAATTTGAATTTTACTGGTAGTTTCAATTTATCATTTTATCATTAGTACCAGCAATAGAAAATTAAGTTTTAAACAACGAAAAATTTTAAAAATAGTTTGGGGAATCAGAAATTAAGATAAAATTGTCCGATTCTGATATCCCCAAAAGTTCCGTTTTTTTCGATTTCTGATTCCAATTCCGATTATTCGTCCTAGACATAATTAAACAATTGTTACAATCTATTGTTTAGGATAGATCATTATCACATAAAATAATGACAAAGTCTATCCATACAAAATAATTAATGTTTATTGATAACTTAAGACAACGAAAGATAAAGAGTTCGTAGAATGCGAAAATTCAGAGAGTCCGAAGAATGTTCTGGTAAAAGAATGGTGTCTGTAAAGAGAAATTGAGTACATGTGTTCATTTCAGTTGTCCCGTGTGTGTTTTTTTGTGTTTGTAAAGTAAATAGTCACGAAGATATGTGTGTGTATTAGCGTGCCTGTTTTGTCATTGAGAGAGTGTATGTACGAACTGCGTATATGCGTTTGGTGAGTGGCGTGTGCGTGTGTGGGTGTGTATGTGTGTGTGTGGGGGGGTGCTTCGCTAGGCGTGCAAAAGTTCGTGTATGCCTCTCGTTATGTGTGTGCTACTTGCTGAGAGCCTTTCGAGTCTCAAAGGGGGCCAGGTTGGATTGTGGTGTACGTACGTGCGTTGTCTTTGAAAGGAAGAGAAGAAAAACGATATGTTTAGGTGTTTATAGTACGTGCGAGATTTCGAAACTGAATGTCTCTTGCGCTGTGTTTGGTTAAAAAAAAAACTTTTGATTTGAGCTTTTTCCCCAATCAAGAATCGATAAGGTAAAAGCAACACTATAACTTTCATGGGAAAACTGCGGCCTGTAGAGCTTTCTGAATTGCACGCGTATAATTTCACAAGGAAAATAACATTTATTAAAAATATTGTTTATTTCATTTCTTTTCGGGTGTCTTTACATTTATTTTTCGTATTTTCAAATGAATGAATTACAAAATAATCTGATCACAATGTTTATCTATATTTTTACGTATTTTAAATTAATTTTACTTTTTACTTTAAAGGTTACAACTGAATTTATTTAATTGTCAGATTTTTTAATCTGCATTTGTAATTATAAGAATTAATAAAATAAAATTTTAAATTTCAATAAAATCTTGATCCAGATTCCTGCCATAAATCGTCCCCGTAACCAAACTTAATTCATCCCATTAATCATCCTAAAACCTCTCATGACGTTGTTCATCTTTCAACTCGAAACCATTCCATCTCATTAATCCTTATTCTTGAGTGGATTTGGCTTTGATAAGTGGTGACACATTAGTACCCAAAAATATGCTCATTTTTTGTTTTATTATTTCAGCATATTTTTTATAATATAACAATAACATAGAAGCGCTTATGAACTTTGTGTTAGCCACATGGGTAACTTTGAATGACTAGTTTTGCCTTTCCCTTTTCAGGTCTAGATTAGTATTACAATGGATCGCAAGTTAAGAACTATCCTAATAGGTTATCTCACATCTGCGAATATGTAACGAGATCACCCGTGAGGTGGGAATAATAATAATAATAATAATAATAATAATAATAATAATAATAATAATAATAATAATAATAATAATAATAATAATAATAATTATTATTATTATTATTATTATTATTATTATTATTATTATTATTATTATTATTATCTGCCACAAATCACCTAAACTGACCCCATAACACACACACATGTGGTGACACTACGCAAAATGGTCATGAATGGTCAAGGATGATGGAAAGACCGAGGAGGAAGAGTAACAATCTGACCTCCACTGGAAAGGTTGCGGAGAATACTGTAACATTTGGGAGGCTTATTACCACTCAAATTACAGAGAAGACCAACGGTCGATGCCAGCGAGAAATCACTGGTTTAACGACTGTTGGAATCACGCAAAATGTTTGCAACGGTTATTGAAAGTAGTGGAGAGTGATGGAAATTCGGGGAGATTTGCTATCACTCAGACTCCAGGGAACACCACTGGTTATTGTCAGTGAGAAATCACTAATAATAGCTCATGTGAAAACTTATAGTGAATAATAATAATAATAATAATAATAATAATAATAATAATAATAATAATAATAATAATAATGATGATGATGATGATGATGATGATGATGATGATGATGATGATGATGATGATGATGATGATGATAACTGTCTTTATTACGAAAATGGGTTATACAAATATAGGTTAGCGATTAATATTCAGACCTGAGTCGCATTTGGTATTTAACGCTGAGATTGTTTTGACAGTTTGTGATTTATGAAAATCAGTAGATAAATATGTCTAAAATAAAAAAAAAACATTAGTTTTGATGATTAGAAAGGAATTTGTAAATGAAAGCAGATGTTGATAAATACGCTGAACTGATTGGGAAACGACAGAGAATTAACATTGATACCGAGTGGCAAGAAAATACTGGGCATAAATAGACGACCAACTGCTACAACTATCGAGTTACAAGCGAATCCCTTCAGCGAACATAATGGCTACGTGACACATAACAATAACAGGCAACGTCATGCATAGCCATTTAAAGGACTTTATAGAAGATAGGGCCCCACACCGTTACATATGCTATTCGGTTGCCGGTGATCAGACCACTCTGCAGGCTATTAATCCATGGGTTCTTATTTTATTTGTTTTACTAATATTAGTGTCTATTCTTGGTGTATATTAGAAATATTCTGTATACGTTTATGAATAAATCAGTCTAAAATGTGATATTACGAGTTTCATTTACCTCTAAATAGATCTGAATATAGGAATTTTGGGTATGTAATTATATTTCAAAAATTTCATCCGATTAGGTAAAATGTGAATAATTTTCGGATTCAGCACAAAAATCACTTAAAATCATGTAATATGGTAGACCTGAAAACAACGCAGACCAGTGTTATCAATTGATATAAAGGAAAGTCATAATTCTATGTGTGTGCGCAGCTACAAGTCAGAAACTACACGGGGTGCATTTACAAACTATATATCATCTGATTCACTGTGACCCTTAGCTTGTTATGGTAAAAAGATATTGTAATATTGATTTCCTTGGGGTCACTAAGGAGTAAATTGGTGCATGTTATAGTGGGATAAAATTACTTTTTTTCATTCATACTGGTAGTTGTTTCAAAAACAACACTGAAACTATGTCGAACAGATAGTCAGATTGTTTTCTTACTTTTTTCTTTCTATTATATTGAATAAGTTTACAGGGAGCGGAAGAGAGAGAGAGAGAAGGAGGGAGTAGAGGAAGGGGCAGTCAGAAGGAGAGATAGCAAGAAAGATGTTTTAAATTAAAGTTCTGACACAAACTTTTAACTCTTCTATTTTTTTATCCATAGCCCCCAGGTAACGCTGGATAGTCCTGCTAGTTTAATTTATACGACATGCTACACAAAATCCAGACACACTTCTTTAATTCTGTTATATTATATGGACCTTATGCCTAACAGAACATATTTGGGAGCCGTCAGTTCGATTAAATAAGTTTTTATTATTTTAGATAGTGAACATCAAAGTAAGGCAATAATCACGCGATATAAGCTTTGGGCGTGCGGGTGGTTACAGGTTATAAAACGAAGGGGAAGTTAGACGGCAAATTGAGTCGATGTCTGTCAACGGTCAGGTGACGTTTTTCCTCCGTCCTCTAAATTGAATCTCTCTTTATATTTCTGTTTTTGAAGAGCGTTCACACACACACACATATATATATATATATATATATATATATATATATATATATATATATATATATATATAGAGAGAGAGAGAGAGAGAGAGAGAGAGAGAGAGAGAGAGAGAGAGAGGGGGGGGGCAGCATTTTCTCTTTAAGACAAATATTGTTGAATATGACAGACAACTTATGTCTGGATATCTTTGTGACGATCATTTCCATCGGGGTCTTTGTTTCGTTGGGGAAAACTCTTAGTAGAAAACACCACAATATTAGAACATACTACTAATAAACAAAAACTCTATAAATTAGAAGTTTTATATATTAAAACAAAAAAAAAACAGCCATTAATAGAAACAACTTTAATACGAGCGATATCATTTTAAAATGTTTATAATGCGAACTTTAGTTCCATATTAATATAATTTCCGCCAAAACTACCTATTAATATCAATACCATGGACTTTACCGGATTCCGCTGATAATAAGCCCGGATGGGCTCGACAGTACTTTAGACACCAACGATTATGGCAGATTCATCACCCAATTCGGCTTATAAAAAGGATCCTAACAAAGATATCCAGACATAAGTTGTCTGTAATATTCAACGATATATATATATATATATATATATATATATATATATATATATATATATATATATATATATATATATATATATATATATGAACGTTTTTCAGTATATTTACTGTAGCCCGAGGAAGTTGGACTTGAAATAAAGTCTTAACTGAAAAATGTATGCACATATGTAGTCAATAATGTTTGTATATATAAAAACATTATACTATAATACAACTCTAACTGTTATTGAATACTATTTTATAAACACTGGAGTTTCAATGAATTAACATCAAGGAAACAGCAACCATACAAGTACTAATATATATATATATATATATATATATATATATATATATATATATATATATATATATATATATATATATATATATATAGTCTGTGGGGGGGGTAATAATTAAAACATATTTATTCTTAAATAACTATATATATATATTTAAAATGATTATGCATACCTTTTGATTTAATCAAAGTACGACCAAGTTGCGTCAGAAAACCAGAAAGAACCAAAGAACCAAAGTTTCAAAACCAAATTTCCGGAGATATAAAATCAACATATAGGACAAACATCGAAACAACCTACACGACATAGAAAATAAAGTCAGGCCAAATTTGAAAAAAAAAGAAAAAGTATTTTCAAATTCTTTTTTCTGCTCAGTTTAAAGTTCAAGTTTAAAAATGAAAACCCTTCAACGCATTATTGATGATGAATTCACACTAATCCACGAACAACAATGAGACAAACTAATGAAAACGTTGAGTGAACAGCAATTATATCACATCATTTCAAAGCAATACGTAGTGCGAAATAAAATTCAATAATGGGTTCCACATTAGCTTAATGGATTCCCAAAACTGTGTCGTCTCGAAGTGTGTTCATTGAGTGTCTAAGTTTCCAGAATTGAGACATTAATTTTGTACAGCATCCACCATATTCCCTTTATGTTGTCCCAACAGATTACAACTTATTTCAGCCTTGTGAGCTTTTTATCCACAAGAAAAGGTTTAGAAATAGAGAATACATTATTAATTCATTTACTAAATTTCTAAACACTAAGTTTCAAGATGTTTATAGATACGGGATCTTTTGATTATTTGATCATTGGAAAAAGATTATTGATTTAGTGGATAATATTTTCATTAAATAATTACTTATTTTATATATTCCTACAACGATTGATTCATTCATTTATTTAATTGATTGTAAAAATCGACGTTTTATGTGTTATCACACGCACACATGTACTAAAAAACTGTGACCCGTTTGGTCACATAAGTTAAATTGTTTGAATCAGAAAAAAAGTGAGTTAGCCAGTTTTTAAATAAAAAGATAAAATCCAAAATTAGTCTTTTTCTGTTCGAAATGTATATCTTTATCTCGCCAGCCACGGGTTACATAGTAATATTATTACACCCCCCCATCTCTCTCTCTCTCTCTCCCTCTCTCTCTCTCTCTCTCTCTCTCTCTCTCTCTCTCTCTCTCTCTCTCTGTTAGAAAAGAGTCGGGAGCAGGAGGGTTAAAGGAAGAGGCAAATGAGTGAAATTGGTTATCTTTGACTCGTGGCTTTTTGATTGTTAATAAACAGAAAGAGAAAGGGGAAGGGAGAGATGAGTAACAGAAGTGTATAAAAACAGAATGGTCAAGCATCATATATGGAGAGGATGAAAATGATAGACAGAAACTTATTAATGGATGAGTCACTTGGTCAGTTAATTGCAAATTACGGCTAATTACAACAATTAAAATTGGAGGGGTTTTTTTCAAACATAACTCAATACCAATACCAAAATATATTTAGCATGTATTTCGTGTGATTAAAATATATATGAACAAACGTTAATTAACTCAGCTTCAGTATTATAATTTATGTACGCTACGTGACTAAAAGTTGAATTTCTTCACATGCGAAAAATAAAAATTATAATCTTATGGCAAACATAAAAATTCGTAAATTATAAGTATTGTTATAATTTTAATATTTCTTACAGTCTGCTCGTTATCAAAAGTGGTTTCCTTGATAAAAACAAATAGATAACTTTTATAAAGAGTTGCATTTTTTTTTTTTTTTGCATTGCAAAATTTCCCTTTTGTTTCGACTGTCTATTTTTTTTTTCACTATAATCAACACATATGTTAACGGTTTTTTTATAACTTATTTTTGCTTTAACCTGTCTGGGGACTTAATGTTGATTTGCAAAGAGATTTTCTCTTTTTTCATAGTCTTCAACGTATTTTATAATTTTCGTATATGTAACATAGAAAATTTTAAAAGAGAAAAATGAGATCCGTGCAGAATTCGAACCTGTACTTACAAAGAGAGTCCACCTGACGTTGGTTTTAATACTCGCTCAACGGACTAACAGTGAAACGAAAGTTGGATGTGTACGGATAACTACAAATCTTAAACCATGTCTCCTCGATACGTATTGACGGCGATGATACATTGAATTTATAACTACGTAAAAATGTAATATATTTCCAACACTGATGATATTGTTTCTGGTGGGCACTCGTGTTTGCATAAGTAATATCGTTATTAAATAAAACAGTTAATCCATCAACGGGGCTGGGAACATTATTTTTCTCTTTGTGAATATTTCTATATTCCCAGCCCCGTAGATAAGTTAACTGTTTTATGCAATAGCAGTATTACATACGCAAACCAAGTGTCCATAAAAGTGAAGTAACGTAAAATGGTCGACTAAAGTGGAGGGCAACACGAAAGCTTCCTTTTAATTAGCTATTACACCGCCACTTCTTTCCCAAGATTTACTCCACTTATTATGGATCCTCACCTTATACTGCTGAGTGTTTAGCAATGGGGCATCAAGTACCACTTTGCTATGCCTCGAATTGAACCCTAGTTTCTAAGTCCATTAGGGAACGCTCTCACCGTTATGCCAAATGGGCCGCTTAAAAAACGCCCCAAACAGCATTTTATGTATTTGGGTGACCACCAAAAACAGCATTATAGATAACATGTGTGGGGGGTGGGGGTGTAAAAGAGCAACCAAACAAAATAGATTTTTTAAATGTCAATGTTAATCGAAAATACTCAACACAGGCTTTCAATAACAAACAGTGTGGGACAACTGCCACGCCCACTTGACCAAAACACCAAACATTTGAATACACAGGGACAAAAAATTAAAACATGAAAAAAAATCACGTTTTTAGTCTTAAACAACACTTTATATACATAAAAAAAACTGTTGTGAAATGTCAAACCAATTCGCTGAAATAATCCAAATTAAGTAAAGGAAAAATGGCTATCAAAAAGTGCTCAATATCAAAGTTTAATTTTTTAAATATGTTTTTTAAATGTTTGTGAATTATGTAAAGGATGTTGATGCTTTCACTATAAATTTCTGTTGGTGTTCTAAGTATATTGAATCATGTCTATATATACAAAACTAAGAAAATTTGGTTCTCTCCAGATATGATCTGAGGTTAAGATCGGATTCTAACTCTGCCTGATGAGATCTCAGTTTATAGTAACTGTTGATCGATAACATCGACATGCCAGTGTCGCAGATTTTGTACATGTCTGTGTAAATAAAAAAAATGATCATATATAAAGCTCTATTTTGATATTGAGCACTTTTTATAAACCCGGTTAAAATTCTCTGGATTACCACCCTGTGGATATTTTTTACCTGGATTATTACCATTATTATATATATATATACAGGGTGGGCCAAAATAAGGGTCCTATCTTTAAATTTGAATAACTTGAATTTGAATAACTTCCACAAAATGAAAGTTAAACTCACCAAACTTTATGTGTGTGTAGACTGACCCTTCCGAGATTTTTTGAAATAAACAAAACAAATTTTAGCCGAAAAACACTTTTTAAAACTTACAAAAACTAAAGTATTGTTTTTTACACTGTTTTGAGTTTTTTAAGCAAAAATAATGTTTTCTAAATGAGGGTACGTTCCTTAGGGCTAATACGGCTCATGCTTGCTTCGGAAGGGGTCCTTTACTTATTCTAAAAAAAAAAATTTAAAAAATCAATAAATAAAAAAGTTATGAATTTTAAAAAATAGGACCCTTATTTTTGCCCACCCTATATATATATATATATATATATATATATATATATATATATTGTGTCTTTGTCTATCTGTTTTTTTCTATAAAAAAATCAAAAAACCTTTCTCGTCTGAGGAATAATAGCATTAGTCTTGTATTAGGGTATTTTACGATTTCATTTTTATTGTGGACTCTGTGCCCGCGCCGAGCATACTTAAACAACAAACACTAAAGTCAGACACTTTCTCGCCGTGATAGAGATGGTGGCAACTTGGTAATGTCAGCGCTTACTGTTCTCGGTGTCGGGGTAAAAACCTTTATCTTCTAGTTGAATGAATGGCTGCGACCAACGAAAAGGACTTCTAGCAGACCAGATAAGCATGAGGCACGATCTTCGTGAGCCCTATGCAAAAATCCGACTTGCTTAATAACAGCAACAACAACAGCAAAGACAAGTTTTACTTTGTTTTATAACAAATACCTGTAATAAAGTTAAACACGAGTTTTCAAGGGTATATTTAACAAGTAATCCAATGATTGTAATAATTATTCAATCCGAGTGCTTCATTTTCAGGAATTTCTGATAAAATGTATTATAAGAATAATGGAGTGTTCGCGCGTTAAGAACAATGGAATAAAACACGTTGTAACTTATGCTCGTATCGTATTCATACTCCGACAAATTTACCCAAAGTGAATCTCCTAACAAACCACATAAATATGAATGGCAAGAACAATCTAATATGATCACGCTCTTATAACCATAGTGATGAAGATAATGTTTGGCCCTGACGTCGATCTGTCGCCCATGCTAGACAGCAGCCCCAAGTGTCTATGATCTAAATTGTGTCTGCTTATATGTCAGTGTTTTAGCTACGGTTGCCTTTCTCTGATTGGCTGTGCTCAGATGAAGAGCGAATATGTAGACTGAAACGAAATTATGTCGATTTCTGTCGCATGCGCCAGGTCTGTCGAAGTGATTACTTCTGGTTAAGTCTTCAGTTTTTGAGTGTCAACCAGATGTGCATGACACGAATATATTAGATTTTCGTTGTCATATTTACACTAATCACTTCCGGTTAATATGTCGAGTGATGCTATATACAACACACTTTTAATTTTTTTTTAAATATATACATGTTTCGCTTTCGTTTTCTAATAGGTAAGGACCATTTTCTTTCTCGAACAATGTCGGCTGCTTCTTCTAGTATATATGATGATGATTAGCTGCATCTTCGGAGATGATTGTTGTTTCATGTTTCCCTATTGAAATCCCTTCCTCGTCTGCGAGTTCAAACACGATATATCTACGCACCTCACCAGTTGGCTATTAGACTTTTAGTGTATGTTTGGGTGAGAGATGAGATCCCAGAGAAACATTTGTGCATCCTTGGATTTTAGTGACAAAGGCTTGTAGAACACGAGTATCACTCTCTGAGCCTCCATGATTATGAACCGGTGACATGCCATGGCAAGATTGTCGATAATCGCTTTGATCTCCGGTTTTACATCAGAGTTTCCTTCTCCTAAACGGGTTGCCATAGACTTGCCAGAGACCTGGTCGAGCAACCCTGGTTTTGAGATTAAAGTGATCCTTTTCCTAGAGTCATCCAAATATACAAGCTGTCAGTTCAGCCAGAAGCGAACTGGTTTTAAAGCGCCAGTAACCCGCCTCTCGCTCTTCTCCTTCCTGTTTCAAACATTTCCACCGCGAGAAGGCTAAGAACTAGGTTTATGAGTCAGAGGCTCTTTGAGATGATTATCGTTTGAGCCACTTAACCATTTAGCAAGAGCTTATCCTCAACATACACTCCGATAATAACAACCTTGGAACCTTATATATATATATATATATATATATATATATATATATATATATATATATATATATATATATATATATATATATATATATATATATATGAAAAAGGTTTGGATAACATCTGACAAAATGTAGATGGCATGGAAAAAGCGGATATACCATGATGATATAATCAAATGAATTCATATGAAAGACTTCCTTAGAAAAATTAACGATGGGTGTCATTTTTTAAATTTATATTTCAAAGATAGAAATGAGGGATAAAAGGGGGGGTAAAATAAGATAGGGTGTTATTTGAATACAATTTTAAAATATATTTTTGAAATATCCACCTTTTATGTATTTTCCTCACACACATATAGAGTCATGCACAGACAGACTATTTCGCTGTATCACAGCTCTTCAGTGCGACTAGACTAGCCAACCCAAGGATTGAACCTTCAACCACCTAGTTGATAGTCGGCAGCTCTCATCACTGAGCCACGGGACATGTGCTGGTAAATGATATCTGCATTGTCTTTATCTAAACATTAACCGCCACCTTAACAGTGTTCTATTTGTTTATTTACAAACAGCTTTGCATTACGCTAAGAAGCAGCAGGCGATTTCATTTAACGGCAGTACTCAACCGAGAGGCGGGGTGCTTATATAGTCACCCAC
This sequence comes from Sepiola atlantica, assembly GCA_963556195.1. Taxonomy (NCBI): domain Eukaryota; kingdom Metazoa; phylum Mollusca; class Cephalopoda; order Sepiida; family Sepiolidae; genus Sepiola; species Sepiola atlantica. The sequence goes on along the minus strand of OY744525.1, from coordinate 80,099,676 downwards.
TAATATATATTTTTCGTGAAAAACAAATAACGTACTCTTCTGTAGCTAATAGTGTTCATAAAAAGATTGAGATTTCGCTTACTCGCGACTTGTGACTGGTGGCCGAATGGCTAGAAGCGCCAATCGTCAACTAGACGCTCGAGTGTTGATCCTGGTTTGAACCGCTTGTGTTGAATAGTAATGGGTACGTTCGCTAGCACATATCTGATGAGTTAAACTTGCAGGGAAACATTAACACATACACAGGAAATCGGGGTTAGCGTATGCATTCAAATGTCACCTCAACCTGTGGTATGCTAGAAATCGACATGACGTCACATGGCTCAAAAAGAGACCGAGCAAAAGAAGTAACGATGTCTGAACGAACAGCACGTGTAAAGAAATTACTTAAGAATCGATTATAAACTAAGTGGCCAAGGGCCCCAGATGTCCATAGTCCCGGAATTCACTCCTCCGCCGCTAGCAGAAGAGAAGGCGACGTCAACAGCTTAATAAATGGTCCTTCTCCAAATTCAGAAAATTCTTCTTTTCTTTGGTTATTGTGAAGCTTTGAGAACGCACCCCACGAAGACGATTGAGGATGAAGTGTCGCAGTCACAAAAACGTCAACAGACACGATTTAATTGTGCTTTTATGATTTGTTGGTTTGCATTCAATAACAAGCATATATTTTATTTGATCGTGACATGCGAGACATTAGACATCTCTTTGCAGAGGATGTATACACAACACTTGACTATCTAGCAACACTGAAGAGCTGTGATACACCGAAAGAGTCTGTTTGTGGATGACTAGACAGTATTTCTCTCTCTCTGTATTTTTCTTATAAAAGGGTAACCAAGAAATCATGAGCAGTAGAATTGCTTTTTATCTCTGATTTTATGAAAATTCAAACTATAGTTTCTCTAAAATCATAGATGAACATGATTTATAGATCCATATGTACGAATACGCTCTTACATGTGTATGTGTGAGTGAGCGTAATAAAAATGTTCATAGGTGCATCTGTGTATGCGCATAGAACACAATCACATGAAGGCGAATAGACTCGCGGGTGCATGATTCTGCGTATTAGCATGTGTCACCTTATACAAACATACACACCACTCGTGTGCGTACAGTTGTGCATATACGAATATATGTAATTATATGATGTCTGTGTATGTGCGTCTACAGTACAAGAACATATAAAATGGTGTGCTTTTCAATGAGTGTGTGCATGTGCGTGTGTTGTGTGTATGTGTGTCCAGTATTAGTTTATATTTGTACCGACATGATATATGTGTATTTGCGTAAGTACAAAGTTTATCGGCATCTGGGTACCTCTACAGTGAAGGGTGGGATTTTGCTGTTAGTCAGGTTGGTCGGGGATATTTACATTAGGGGAGCGATATGTGCAGTAAGTTCGTCGGAGCACATTCTGTGCAAGTACTTGTAAAACAAGCACAGGAATGCAACATTGTGATGATGTGTGTATGGTATGAGCTCATACATAAGGATGTGTTCATGTATATGTGTAAGCGTACGTTTTATTTGCGAGTGTGTGTGTGTGTATTCGGTATGAATTCATATACGACCTTACACCCACATAACGTATATGTGTGCGTGTGCGTTGTACAATTTCATATATAATTATGTGTGTGTGTGAGGGAGAGAGGGAGAGAGGGGGAGAAAGAGGCCGCTTTTGTGTGAGTGCGTATGTACAATATATGTACATATATGTACTCACTTGTGTGCGTGAGGATGTTGCGTGTTGTGTACGGAACCCCCCCCCCCTCTCTCTCTCTCTCTCTCTCTCTCTCTCTCTCTCTCTCTCTCTCTCTCTCTCTGCGTGTATGTGGCAGAAACGGCGAACTCGTCTAATGGGACTGGACGCTGCGGCTATCAATCAGTCACCCTGTCAGAGGTTTTCGTCTCCGGAGAAGCTCTCTCCGTTCCATCAATGTCTTTCCTAGTGATTTCTGTCAGGTCGATGTCGATCGGTGGGGAAGGGTGATGGCAATGGGGGATGCGTTTGGCATTAAAAAAGAGAAGATATGGGAGGGTGCGACTGGACAAGGCGAGTTGATAGGGGAAGAGTGGCTGAGGCGAAAAAGCGAACACATGTGGAGGGAGACTATTGTTAACCAATATGGCTGCCACTTGCCTCCTCTTGGGCACATAATTTGAGATCTTTGGTCAGGTCAGCGATTTTTCCGAATATTTTTGTTGTTGTTGTTGTTGTTGTTGTTGTTGTTGTAGTATCCGTCACGTAAAATTGTTGCTTTTTTCTCTTCCTTCCATTTTTTTTATTGTTTCTTTTTTTTGTTTTGGTGGTGGTATGAGTGGCATAATAGCAATTGACGCGGTCTATGAAACTAGACAACCGGGTTCGATTTTTGCTTATGTTACGTTCACTTATTAAGCAATAATCCTCTCGGGAAAGGTGTGATTTAACACCGGTTCGCATTTATTCGTAAAAATTGGTCCTTGGAATTTAGTGAATTCAACGAACCAGATATATATGACTCAAGCTCGCCACACACGCGACAAAACAAATACACACACGCCATTCGTGTGAATGGGGATATTCTCATAAATGGAAAAGAGATATTCAAGGTTTCTTTTTATTTGGTTCAAAAGTATCATCAGCAATGAACAATAATAAAGAGTTGTTAGTTCCAGAATTATTCATAGTGATCTCCCCTGAATCATATCCAAGTAATCTCCCCTGAACAATACTTGCCATCGAAGAAAATGCTGTCCCGGAAGTCAAAAATATCTAATTACACTCACATGGGTATATAGAATGGGATATCCTCTTTTTGCTCTGGTCTCAGAAGCCCTCGGACATGTTCCAAGCGGTTAGCCATCTGGGGATGGTTTTCACAATGCTTGACGCTGTCTTCCATCAGGGGTCTTCCGTTCGCAGGCACACGAGACACACACTAGAATGGTTAGACTCAAATGTAAAAAATATAAACTTATCTATTGCACGCATATCTTCTCTCGGTGCATGTTTTTCTTATTCTACTGAGACAATTAATCTATCTTTTTCCGATATTAATATCTCTCACTTTGTATAGTATGTCATATTAAGTACCACCTTACATATTTTATACTATTTGTAAATCTATCTCCAAAAAAATGTTTATTTATATATATATATATATATATATATATATATATATATATATAACCTTTCAATTAATCCACGGGGTAGCTTGCCCTTGTTCTTTCAGCCATAACCGGGTAGAAATCTTGAGTAATTCGTAAATGTATTCTTAGTATCACACTTAGAATTGAACTCTCAATCTCCAGAAGACTGTCATTTAGAACAGATTATACTTAGCACTTTATCCGTTACCCCACGTATCCTTGCGAAACTTTACTGCGGTTTCACAGTAAATCCCATCGTCAGAAACGCATTCTATTCCATAGTCTGTGTACATTCGAATGCGAGCTGAACATCCACATCTCATACAAGACGATTTGCTAAGCATTTTAAAGCCAGAAATGACTTTTCTATTAGGCAGTGTAAATGCTTCGAAATACTTTCAAATTTCAAAGAGTCGCGAATTCTTTCTTTTTTTTTTTCTTTTTTTAATTTTTAACAAAAGATTGAAATGGCTGGTCTGTTTGCGAAGAAACCGAAATGCATTCTGGAGGATTTAATTTTCGTAAATAAATTATTGTTTTAATATGATTTTTTTTAATTCGTTTAACTTCATGCTATTGCCTTTTTATGTCAATAAATATCGATTAATAGTAAATAATAATAATAATAATAATAATAATAATAATAATAATAATAATAATAATAATAATAATAATATGTAAGTCACAGAGAGGCGAAAAACACATACATAGATACGCGTCAAGTGGTAACAATTGTATTAATGTAGATTATATTATAAGAACAATTAATGCATCCATTTCCTCTCTCTCTCTCTCTCTTTCTCTTTCTTTCTCTCTCTCTCATTTTCATTTTCTCTCACTGTTCTCTATTTCTTTTTTTTCTTTCTCTTTTTCTCATTCTTTCTTCCACTTTATCACTTTGTTCTATTCTTTCTTCCTTTCTTCTTCTTCTTCTTCTTCTTCTTCTACTACTACTTCCTGGTCTATTTCCTTTCCTCTTCTTCCTTTTAATAGCCTTTTGTTTTTATAGCCCTGTTCAAAACATTCACATAAAATGGGAAATTACATTATACACTTTTTACAATTATAAACAAGCGTTCCTCGCTCCCTATTTCACCTTTACTTTATAAGATACTGTTTTTCTACGAATGATTGTATTTTTCTCGTGAATTTGCCTTCAAGAAATACAAGTAGAACCGTTTTATAGACATTATTGTTACAGCAGACATTTATACCGTTAGACTCATACAAAAACTGAAAGTACTTTTTTATGGAGAGTGCTACTATTATACTCGTAATATTGTAATAATGTTTTATTAGTCATTTCAATGTCTAATGTCGCATAGTAATAGGATAAATAAATATTCATATAAAATTAAATTCTTCCTAAGTATATAAATATTATTTTCAGCTTGGTTTGATATTATGTAAAAGCTAACGGATATTTTATATCCTAGTTTTTCAAGAGACCACGTGTTCAGGTATATCTTTCCTGAACGGGGTGGCGCCATTTTTGCGTGTAGTGCTATCATTGATAACACATGGGTGTCGCAAAGAAAAGAGAACCGGACAATAGTGAAAAAAAAAACAGTTGGATTTACATATATGAGTCATATACGTCCTAAAATAGAGTACTGCTGTCACATCTGGCGAGGTGCCGCTTAGGTCAATCTTTCCTACGTTGATAAAGTACAAAATCGACTTCGAAATCTAGTGAGGGATGATCTCTTCTCTTCCCTACAGCCCGTTTCTCACAGAAGAGACGTTGCTAGTCTTTCTCTACTCTATTGTTATTTTCAAGATAGGTGTTCGACTGAGCTCCAATTTCTGGTTTCTTCCTTGTAAGACATTATTAATTGACCCTTATCCTCGAGTGGCACTTGGCCTTGGTAAGTAAAAGAAATATACACATTTTTCTTGCATAAACAGTTTGCCGAACGTAAATATAAAATGAGTTACAGACATGTACGGTTATACACGATATAATATACAAAGGGAAAACAACTGGCGTTAAGGCCAAAGAGAGAATATGTGATGTCCTGGTCGCGGCGACACCAGATGTACTCCACTCCTCAGCTACATGTTGTCACCAATTTGGCTGTTCCTGAATTCGATTGGTCACCTGATACTGCTCGGGAAAAATTACTGCTCTGATGAAAGCCTCAGATGTCGAAAGCCTGGTCCAGCGATTACTGCACTCCGACGCTGTGTTTGATAGATCAGTTGGTAATTATCTGGATATAATATATATATATATATATTATCCGGATATATATATATATATATATATATATATATATATATATATATATATATATATATATCAGGGCCGGCGGGACAGTTATAAAAGTGAGGGGGCTCTCCTAAAAAGTGGGGGGGGGCTCGGTTAAACACATGCATATATAACTTCATTATTGATGACCGTAAAGTGTGGGGGGGGGGCAAGTCAAAACGTGGAGGAGGCTGGAGCCCCCCCCCTGCCCCCCCCCCCACCGGTGCCGCCGACCATATATATATATATATAAGAACGAGTAGTGTTATTTGTTTTAAGACTCTAATATTGTGGTGATATATAATGTGTGTTGACAGAAATTTGTAGTAGATTAGTAATTAACTACTTAGGGGTATTGGCTAGAAAGACTAAGCAATTGACTATTAGGAAGAATGATCTTGTCTTTGCTTATTCTGACCCTATTATGTTCCTAATATTCATATTGAATAAACGTGTTATATAATGGAGTATAAGTAAAGTGTGGTATCTGTTCCGATGGATACTGCACGCCTGTCCTGTGCAGTTCTAGGAGGTCCACCCTCCCAGGCTTCGCCTCCCCTCTTTGGGGAGGAGTAAGTTTATTGCTTACTGTCTGAGGCGCCCCTACCGGGGAATGCCGACGGGGCTGCCCAGGCAATTTTTAAATGGCCAGAGTGCTCACCTCTCGAGCGCTGGCTTTTAACCCCACTTGCTCGACCCGATCTTGGGTCACATCTTACTTGTGGGAGTAAGATAAAACTGGCCTTGTGCCTAACTCCGCGAGGAGTAAATAAACATATACATTGCATTTCATGCTTGCGACGTTAGTCTAAATTCTCTATATAAAATATCAAGTACCTCCAAGAAAAAACAAAAACGAACGCATAATTTTTATTTTTATAGTCACTTTTACTTTGAAAAGTAAAAACAAAATACGAAAAGAATAAAAAATATACAAAGGACCAAAGAATAAACAATTATAAACTAGACTACGCGTTTCTATTTGTATTTGATTTTATTATTTGTTAATAATTAAACAATTTTCTTTAGTTTTTCATTATTTTACTGAAAAACTTAAAGGACATTAACTTAATAAAAATTAGTGGCAAAAGTGTAGTCTAGTTAACAACGAAAAAAGGGAGGAAGAAACAAATATACAACAAATAACTATTATCAAACTATAGAAAATTTAATTTTCTATCAAGCTGCATAGTTTTAAACTCTTGAAACTCTAAGTTTTGTTATTTCAAAATGTGTTTGGTCAATCGAACATGGCTGTCAATTTTGGGGGAGCTGATCGCTAATTTCAGGATTAAAATTTTTTTATTTTTTTTTAATAGGCTTACGGTGTTGTATCAGTATGTCATCGCTCGTTTATTTACCTTTTGAACATCCTCGACCGGCGACAACACAACATGGTGTCAGAAGTGGGATTATTTTATGTTAATATTTGTCAGGTTTATGTGACATCACACTCGTCCCGGGGGGGGGGGGGGGGGATACCAACGTGCTTACAGCTATACGTGGAGATAAGAGGAATGTGACTCTACTGTTTTGTAAATTTCTCATCATGGAAACCCCCATACACTAGCATCAAGGATAGACTGGTCCAGTCCCAACTTGGGAAAAGAAATGGACATTTTTTTACGTCAGGCCACATTATATTTTGGTGGACCACTTTGTGATATGGACGACGACGTGAAAGTAAATTACATCTTTTTGTGGACTGATGTAGAAGGGCAGATTAGCGACCACTTCGTTTTTCAGAGGGATGAGAGTAAAAATGTAGACAACTACATGAGACATTTCAAGAATTATGTCAGTCCTCAGTCAAATTTTCAGGTGTCTCGACACCTACTTTTACAGAGTCGCCAAGATGAGACTAAGCCAGCCCATACATTCCTAAAGAGACTGAGGCAAATAATAAAAAATTGCAAATATGACCCCATAGTCGAAGAGACAAACTTGGTGGATTTATTTATATTTGGACTAAACCTCAAATTAACCCAAAAGTCACTGTTAAGAGAATAAGATTATGCCATTAAAAACGTTTTGGAGTTAAAATTAATTTAGTATTATATAGTAATAGGGGGGAAAAAGACGTTTTAATACTTTTTTCGTCTTAGGCGATACAAAAAGAACAACATGGCGGCATCCTGTAAGACTCCATTTTGTGTAAATCGCGCTTCTTGTAGCATATTTACACATTTCAAACATGTTTTTCTTCAGATTACATGCGTTGTACTAAATAGATTTTTTAAGTCGAAATGGTTCCTCATTAAAAAAAATTTTTTTAAACAACGACATAAAACCATTTTTATCGCCTACACCCAATTTTTTAGCGCTTTATGTTTACCCCTTCGAATCCGTCATTTGCCTAGCTTTTTTCCTCAAACTGCTTGCTTTTGGAATTTTCTCCCTGCTCTGCTCCCTGTTTCCCCGACTGTAACAACATGCAAAAATGTTAATGTAAACAAACATCTCGCTGCACAACTCCCACTTAAGATGCCCCCCCCCCCTATAAATCTGGTCCCTAATTCAGAGTAGCCCTTTATGTCTCGGTGACAATATGCCTTGTTTGAGGTGAATAAAAGTAAAAAGATAACGTTTGAGAGCCTTTATAAGTCTATAAACGTGGCCAGTTTGGTGCAACGTCATTAGACGGAACACACGGTATGAATTGGAGATTTAATTTGTTTGGATAATTGTCTTGTGACTCGCATAATACCATCATCTTATCTTCAAGATGTATCTCAAGTGGTGAATCAAGTAAGCTCTCGGGCTACGAGGGGTGGTTTTGGAGGTAAACGGTAAGAATGACACCGGCAAATAAGACATAGCAATATTAAACAGAAACCGTGATACCGATGAGATAGACGAATGTGTTGTCTCGTCTACCATGACGTGCATTAGCAAGTAAGAAAAAGATGAAGTGAACGTGACAACAATAAGGAGACAACGTGTGTGTAAGATACAAAAAGAGTATTCTGATTTTTTGGAATAAATACAACTCGTAATTCGTAGCTCAGAGCTCAATAGACAGGACACAGAAGGTAGTCGAGCGAACGAGTGGAAATGGCATCAGATTAGTATATATTATAAAAGAAACTTTAGTAATAAAAATCGATTAGTTGCAATCATAGAAGAAAAAAAGAAGGGAAGCCGTGAAAACGGCTGTAATTGCATACGAGTTGTAGTTAGAATAATAAAAACGACAATACTACTAGTGTCGGCTGTATCTGTCATGAAGATTTGGTTGTTTTGTTTTACGGCATATCAACCCTTTTCGGGTTATTTAATGCCGAATCAGGTCATTTTGGTAAAAGTTTTTATGCTTCAAGTTCTTTATATGTTCAAGTATTTATTCATGGTGTTTAGTTATTTTGTAGAGGAAAATGTTTTTGTTTTTTGGCTTTACAGAACATGATTGAGTTTTGCAAAGGGAAAGGAAAAAAACAATAACATTAATGTTTGGTGCATTTCGGTCAGCCTGATCTGGTAGCATCAGGTGTCATGAAGAAGAAGAAGAAGAAGAAGAAGAAGAAGAAGAAGAAGAAGAAGAAGAAGAAGAAGATGGGGAGGAGGAGCGAATTGAACTTCATCGTATCCCAGGATTGTCTGGTCTGCATGAAGTCCTCCTCATTGGCCGTAGCTATTCATTAAACCTGGTTCACCCCGACACTGAGAACAGTAAGGCTCACCAGTTGCATACGAAGTCAGATTTGCTAGAGAAGGTTTGGCCCAAAACATAGAAAGGAATGACGGTTGCACATGCGCGGAAGCAATGTTGTTATTATCATTTCATGAATTTGTCATTCCTGGCCTGATACGTCCTTGCTTGCCACAGATACAGAGGCAGAGACCCAGAGGATGACGGATCATTTGTTTGACTCCTCCTGGATATTCTACCAGAGCCTTAATAGCCGGGTTGCAACCCTAATACTGCTGAGTGCCAGACTTGAAAGAGGGATTTGGAAGTCTATCAGAGAAGAGTTTTCACTCTGACTCCAAAGGGACCATGAAAAGTAAATGTCACGGAATTAAATAAAATTCATTCCACTTGTTGCCTCAATCAAAAAAAAAAACGGTTCACTGCTCGCTCAACGTTTGCTCCCCTTTCTCATGTTGTGTTTTCCAACTGCTCTTCACAACCTCAAGTTTAGAAATCAATTGCCGACGACAAATGCAATTTCTGCTCCTTTACTTTTTAGTTAAATCAGACACATGAAGGAAAACCAACTCAATCTGCATCACTACACATGGATTTGTTGTTCTGGATATTAAAATAAAAATAACTAAAATTAAGCCGCTATTCGTAATCTATCGGACAGTGTTCGAATCCTCACCTGACATACAATTCAAACAGTTCTTTTTACTTGTACGCCAGGCAAAGACGGGCTATTTTATGGCGGAGATGAGGCAAGTTGGGACAACTTCCACCGCTCGATCCAGGTTCAGGATCATTACGTTCGTCACACTCTCTCCTGATCTCCTGATCATGCAAATGACACTACGAGCGCGGTCTTTTGTTTCGAGTGCTCCTCCAAAGGGGAAATTTTTTAATTTCTTCCTCCTCAGAGGAGCTCTCATTAGGCACATCAGAATTTTCTGGCAAGATACTGACATCGGAGGGATCATTTGATAAACCTGGTCCCAAGTATATTGACTGTTTATTATCTTCTATATCGTCTTCGTCGTCGAAGGGAGGCGATCCTACAAAAGGGTGCAGATCTCTAACATGATGAGGTGTTTCATCGACTCACACTAATCACATCGATTACGCGTCCAGTTCCAAATTTGGTTGTGCACCTACTGCGTGGTATCTTAACCCATACATCACCCATCTCATACCTCCCTTTGGTTATTTGCAATTCAGGCATGGGCATGGTGTCAATGCTTTTCACCCGGATATGGTATCTATATAATACGTTAGCCGGCGCCCTAGAAGGTGAGAGGTTGTCCTTCAGTGTGGCAGTATGCCAGTAGACAGCCTCTAACGCAGAGCAATTTTTCTTAGCCACAGCCGTGTTTATGCTTCTGTGACTGCGTTCCACGATGCCATTCCTGGACGGAACATAAGCGCACTGAAACCTGAAATACACGTCCCAGCTACTTGTAAATTCCTTTAATTGCCGGCAAGTGAATGCAGTGTCATTATCAGTCTATATTTCGGTTGGTGGGCCTCGTTTATAAGAAATGATACTAGTCGAATCTTGCCGTCGTAGTGGCCGCCATATTACGAAACGAGAGGGACCACAATCGATAAACGTCAGAAAATGGCACCAGTTGTAATGGGTTACATCAATTGCCAACCTGCTCCAGTTTTTCTCAACGCTTAGATGTCCTTTTTTCCAATCGATTGGCAAACTTTGCAGGCTCTGACAACAGATTTGACAAGTCTTTTAGACACCATTGGGTCGACAGTCCTGGTAAAATATAGTGTCCTCTCGGTGGCCACTCTGTTTGTGAATGTTGGCAACCTGACTTTCATTTAATTGGTTTATTGCAGTGGTGCAACTCTCCGGAATCAGTTCTCCTTTCTTGTGCATACCCAACTATCTTTGCGGAACTCTGGTGAGACTGTCAGCTTTGTTTGGGCAGAATTTTACCACAGTCACATCAGTTGTCAACGTATATACCTCCACCACTGATTGTGGTGTTTCCAAGCTCCGCCTCGACAGCATTTCACCAGCTGCCTTCGTATTTAGGTGTGCCTTTTCTGTCAGAGTGTCAGACACCCATCAATGCACGCATGCTGAATCAGTTATCATATAACATTTGTGCCTACCATTGAAAGGCCAGATAAACACTTTTAAATACTGCATCAAGTTCGGCCAGATTAATGTGCCTCGTATCATTGGTCGGGTACAATCAACAGGCATCTTCCACGATGTTTCCATTCACTTCTAATGCCACTGCTGTAACCATGGAACTTACATCCATCCAGACCTTCAGCTCGTTACGATTCATGCACCAGTCTCCCCCAACAGAACCTAATTCCTATACTCTTGCAGTTGTTTCCGTCAACATTTGACAAAGAGAGGCATCCCTGGTCTCATCATCCCATCCCTTAGTTAGCGCACTTGCTTGGCGCTTGATGAATGCAGTAGAAAACCTAAGCCAGCCGCAACCAGGGAAATAGCCCACCAATTTCCGGCACAAGGAAAATATATGTCGATGGGTCATTACACAGGGAATTTCAGGAATCTGACCACCCTGTTTCCATCGGAGAGAATCACTCTCTCACCAGACCTGCAGACTCAGGACCTTAGCCCAGTCTCTCAGTTGTTCCAGAACTTTACAGACCAATCCGTAGTCTAAAAAGTGCTGCCGCACGTGCACTGTAGAGACTAAACGTTCATTGATAAAGATGTTGTCGACGTATGTTGACGTGACACTCTTGATTTCCTTATCTTGAGCCATTATCACAGCAATAACAGATTTCATAACAAGTAGTGCCGAGTAAGGCAAACCCGCTTGCCTTTGATAATCACTGTTAGAAAATGCCATAATGCTTTGTCAACGTGAATTTGTAGGTATGCATTCCTTAAATCTAAAAGCGACACATCGGCCCCTTGTCGCCACCACTCTCTGAGTCTTTGTGCACATGCCTCTACATTAGCAGTAAATGCACCCACATAACCATTCAATGCTCGATAGTCAAGTACTGGTCGGACCTTCTGCTTGTGCTTTTGTACAACCGCCATCAAGGGAATTAGATCCTTGGGAGGGCCAAGTCCTTTCTCAGAATATGGTAATAGCCATCCATTGTGCTTCTGCTTCTTCTTTCGTTTGCTTCAGCATCCTTTTGTCAGATTACCAGCCTGGTTAAGGAAAGCTATGCTAGCGTTTTGTCGTCTAGAGCAGCTATGCCGGCTTCGCCATTGAGTGGTCAGTGTTTTAGACATGACCTGATGATGTGGTCGACTGTCTGTTCAGGGTGACGACAGTCGCAGATAGCTGAGTCTCTGAGTACCAATCCTTTCATTGTTGTGGCAAAACGAACAATAACGGTCGTGAGGCGGTTGCTCGTCCAGCTCTTCCACGAATCTGTGCAGCTTGATTGATCTGCTGCCTGGCATTCCTCCGTCCAGCGACGTTTGAGCCAGGTTCGTTTTGTGATGTCACCAGGTGTTGAGAGCAAGAGCAAGCGGGCATGCTCTCCGTGAATGGGCGTCATGACTTCAGGTGAGCTCATAGAGAGGTCTCTGTGACGAGCTTGTGAAGGAGATGGTCCTCACTGATGGTGGCTTTTCAGGACAGTGCAAGGACAGCTGCTTCACGGCGCAGGGTTGGTGGGGCGATGCCGGCGAGTATCAGTAGTTGGTTGACCGGTGTAGTGCGCAGGCAGCTAGAGATTGTGTGTAAGGCGGTGTTGTTCGTTATGTTCATCTTCTTGGTGTGGGAGCTCCTACACCAGGCTAGGGAGCAGTACTCGGCGGCGGAGAAGATTAATGCCTTGCTG
>OY744525.1:79306843-79399343 GCA_963556195.1 Sepiola atlantica | reverse complement strand
TATATATATATGTAATTGTATGTATATATATATATTTATATTACATAATATACTGTGTTTGTATATTTGTTGAAATATGTGTGTGTGTGTGTGTGTGTGTGTATATATATATATATATATATATATATATAAAGTTAGGTATGTTTATATGTTTGCATATATATTAAACTAATTAAACTGATCATCATAAATTTTGGAACACAGCTTCTAGGCATAAGGCGTCCAAATGTCGGCTATATTTAGTTTTATTGAAAGGGAGTAGTTAAAGTGGTTGAAAGCCATTTGTGAAAATTCAGATACATCTGATTTTTGTGAAATTTTAACAATAGGTATTAGATATCAATTAATAAATATTATCTTAATTTCAGTTTCTTTGGAGTATTTTAAAGGGTTTTTATGAAGGCATAATATGGGCACAAACATTTGAAAATTCAAATTTTTCAGATGTGCATTGAATTTGATCTATAGTCATTAGACACCAATTAAGGAAGATTCTCTAAATTTCATTTTTTTCTTAAGACCTCTTAAGCTTGTCTTAAATTTTAGACATTTTCTAGAATCAGAAATTTTAATTTTCGTAAAGAGTGCAAAATTTTTCTGGTTGAGAGGTTAATTTTACCGTTCCTAAGTCGGTTATCCTTTTAGTATATATATATATATATATATATATATATATATATATATATATATATATATATATATATATATATATATATATACTAGATCACCTGTTATTGTTGAGTCAATATTTGTTATATATATTTTTAAATATTTAAGAAAACATTTTAGAATTTACAAAGATTTATGAAAACATTTTGGAATTCTGATGTCATAATATACCCCCTCGCTTCCCTTCTTTCTCTCTCCTACTCCATCTCTCTATCTATCTGCTCCTCATCTCCCTCGATCCTCTTTCTCTTTTAATTATTTACAACATTATATTTCTCTTTCAAATTCTCTCATCATTCGCCTTTTATTTATGGTATTCGCTCTTTCTCTTACCATTTAAAACATGGATAGAATATGTGAACGGTTACATCCAAGCATGAAAGATAAAATCATCAGAGTTTTAGTAGTGTATAGATATATGTGTATGTATATATAAACACACACACACACACATATATATATATATATATATATATATAGAATTATAAAAAGAAAAAACTATACACACATTAAGGTTGTACACATTATAACTTATTTCGACCCCTTAATTAGGTCTCCTCAGATGTATAAACAACCACGTCAAAAAACCAATTTTTGGTTTTTTGACGTGGTTGTTTATACATCTGAGGAGACCTAATTAAGGGGTCGAAATAAGTTATAATGTGTACAACCTTAATGTGTGTATAGTTTTTTCTTTTTATAATTCTGTTTTGCTCTGTTTAAATTACATTGAGCTCTGTTATTCAGATTCTCAACACAAAATTGAAATCTACACACTATATATATATATATATATAAATAAATATATAAATAATAATATATAAAATTTGTATAAGAAAATTCAGTTTAAAGTTGGTAATACGAATCAATCCCAAATTGCTGTGTGAAAGCTCAATATTCAATATACACTGAATAGAGCTAAATAATATGTATTCAAGGATTCATAATAACATTTAAATCAAGTGTAGAAATGAAAAGCCTCAAAAGAATGTGAATTTTACAAACGTTTCAAAAGAAATATTTTTACTAGTTTACATAAATGAGTCAGCATATAGCTCAAGACATAATGAAAGGTCATCCCTTCTCTGTAGAAAATCATATTCGGCCAAATATGTCATCCTGAGGAATACATACATAAATCAACATGGAGTATGGAATCAATATTATAATATGATTTACTAAAGAGAAAGGATGACTTTTTATTGTCTTGAATTGTATGCTGACTCATTTATGCAAATTATTAAAATTATTCCTCTTGAAATGTACAAAAAATTCATATTATTTTAAGGTTTTTCATTTCAAAACTTTATTTAAATGCTATTATAAATCTTGAAATATTATTATTATTACTTTCATGTTTCGTCCTCTTGTCTCATGCTGAGGTTAGATGTTTCTAACTTCTATCTGTTGCCATTTCACATGTGCTGCCTGCCAAGATCAAGCTACCATCTACTGATCCCCTCTATGTCTTAAGCAGCCTACCACATGGCTGTATATGTATACATAGTAAGGTCGGTCTATCTTTCGACTTTTATTATCGATAGCTTTTATCCTACAAAATCAAGATTTAATTCTGAATAGCCAGTTCTTCTTGTGGATAGTGCCACCATGTTCTCCAGAACAATAAAATGCAATCTTATTTAATTTCTTTACTATAAAGATTGTTAAGATGGAGACATTTTTCAATAATGACCTAAACAGCAACACCACATTACCACATTAATAAAAAAGTTCAACATTTCTCTATTTCAGCTTTCGGATAAACAATTATATATGTTTAAAAGAAATATTGAACTATTTATTTATTAAAATTACTTGTATATTATAATAGTAGGTAAAATAAGTTTATTTCGAACATCTAATTAGTATGTTGTTTTAATAAAATGATACAAGCAGCTGCTTATTAATCATGAAAATGGATTTCTGCCAAGCTCTTGTTAGTGTCGCCATCTTGATTTTTAACTTACTAAAAAAACATCTCACTGTAATATAACTAAATGATTACGCTTAAAAATACTTTATCACATTATTGGCTTAAATAATTATAAACAAATGCAATGTTTTCTAAATACACTTAAAGGTAAGAAATATACATGATACTTGTTTTACAGTTAATTACTTCTTTACAATAAGTTATTTCTTAAGGCTTGATACGTTATTTCTTTTACAATAAATTACATTCAGAATGAGACAAAAATAAAATTGCTCCAGCTATGAGGGATTTCTATATTTACAGTAAAAACATAATAGATACTATACTTTCATCCTATTGTAGTTGGGATAATAACTTACAGTACAAATCATACAACATCTTAGTAAGAAAGTTTCTTAGCACATGTACATCTTCCACTTTTGTTTTTTTTTTAATGTTTTCAGTTTCCCAAATTACATTTTCAAATTCAAGCATAAATGTGGGATGCTGTTGCTATGTGTTCGTTTTCAACATTCCAAATTATCTATTCATCTATTGAAACACCTATTTGGGACTCTGCTGCTGTGTGTACGTTTTCAGAATCCTAGATTCTCTTTCCAGCTTCTTAAAATAAAATTTAAGATGTTAAAAACCTACACATACCAGTTATTCGATTTGACACTTTAATATTATAAAATAGAATCAATGGGATAGAGACAGGTAAAATTAAATCTTCATTAACCATAAAACAACATTATCTTAACAAAATTAGTTATAGTTTTATAACAATCTGGTTCAAATACCAACTTTACCAGACTTATGAACAACAAAGAAAACGTTTTACTTTCTTTTATTTATAACGTGACAATTTATACTTATAGAGAGTTAAAAGTAAAGTGAGAATTTCCCCCATTTCTTTGACCGGGATATCTTACTAACAGAAGGTTAATAAAAAAAGAATCAGTTTCCTTAGTGCCTTAGGTAGCTAAATTGATCTGTATTTTATAAAACAGATTTTATTTTCAATCACTTTCATCGCTTTTGATATTAGTCATGCGTACATGAAGTCGAAGGAATTTTCACTCTCATACGCAGGTCTATTACCACTTCAACCCACATACACCAGGCATAGTTTCTTGTAGGACACATACTTTTATAGTACTGTTATTATTTCATATTTTCGTATGCTAATTAAATTTAAATTTTTAACTAGTTATACACATTCACCTTTTTTCTGATTCAAACAATCTAACCTGAACTCAATGGTTGACGCAACATATCACTTTTTTATTTCTAGTGTGTGTGTGTGGGTGTGTTATATATATATATATATATATATATATATATATATATATATATATATATATATATATATATATAATATGTATTGGAGAAAGATGTTTTAATATCACCCAAAAGGCTGATATTGAATGGATTATCTAATAAAAATAAAATTTCCAGATCTGTCATCCCCAATTCTGGAGGCTTATCCGAACTTCTATATTAAATAGAATCCTTGAAATACCCGAAAGTATAATTGTCAGAAAACTTCAATGGAATCTAATTAGTAGAAAAGAAATAAAAATGTTATCTAAGTATGAATGCATACAAAGCCTAATCAAATCGTCTCTATGCCTTGTCTGATACGTTGGCTTTTAAAATTAAACTGTCCTTCAGCAAAGAAATAAAATAAAAAGTATAAGACAATTTTAAATGTCACTTGAGATTAAATTTGCCCAATTTTTTCCTGCTCATTGCAGTGCATTTTAGAGAGATATTTATCAATGAGCAACTAAGGTAACTAGTAATTTTAATTTCATATTTGCTCTCACTCATGGGTTGAGCTCTAGTAAAGGAGGTATCAGATGCCACTTTGTGTAAAGCATCGCTATTCATAAAAAAATTGACCTCTCTTGGCACTTGTTACTATAAACAAATATAAATATATTATAATTTCCCTTACTTTTGTGGCAAGTGCAATGATGTACAAGTAAGATCTCTAACTTCTGACAAAGCGGTCGGGTTTCGAATCTCAGCTTGGCATCACTGAAGAGCTGTGATACGGGCTGTGATACGGTGAAACAGCTGTCTGTGGATGACTCTCTCTCTCTTTCTCTCTCTCTTTTTCTCTCTCTTTCACACAGACATCTGTGAGATAAACAAATAAGAAAATTGCTTTTGTATTCTGCCACTATTTATGTGCTTAAGTATCAGGTTTGTAGGTTCTAACACTTTCTGTTTTATTTTTGCAGTGAAGTGAAGGAACTGATTAATTTCTAAAAAATGAAAAAAAATTGCGTATCAGGCAGTCATCAAGTATCTTCATCAGAAATGCAGGTCTTCATCTGAAATCCATAACAATATGGTACAGACCTTAGGGGGGATTGCCCTTCATATACAATGATGGATTTTCCATAATGTTGTGGATCGATATTCTATTTTCTCCATTTTCTAGAAATACATCAGTTCCTTCACTTCAACAACCCACAAAAATAAAACAGAAAGTGTTAAAACCTTAGTACTTAAGCATATAGATTGTGACAGAATATGAGAGAAAGTTTTCATTTGTTTATTTCAAAGATGTGGCTGTGTGTGAGGCTCGGTACTTCTCATTCACCCCTTACATGCATGTGAATATATAAATATATATATATATATGTGTGTGTGTGTGAGAGAGAGAGAAAGAGATAGAGAGAGAGAGAGAGAGAAAGATAGAGAGAGATACACACATAGATAGATCTATATTGTATCTGATCTCACTATGGCAGTTTCATGCTCCATTGCAATTTTAAAGCATTAGGTGGGTTTTATGGCTGGGCATAACTAATAATAGCATCCCTTGAAATCTTGAAATCGATATAATGTTCCTTATTTAAAAACAAAATGTTTTTTTAGATCTCATAAAATATACATATTTATTTTCATATTTTTAGAATTATTTTATTGGAGACTATCATGCTTACCCGCCATTGCCTGGAGTCATGCACAACAAAATAGAAGAGTTAAAATATTTATGCAACATTTTTCTTTTAAAACTTCTCTCTCTCTCTCTCTCCTTGCTCTCTATTTCTCTCTCTATTTCTCTCTATCCCTTTTCCCTCTCTTCTCTCTCTATTACCACTCTCCTCTCTTTATCACTTGCTCTCTGGCTTTCTCTGGCAACTCGAAAAAGTCATTGACGAATTTTTGCATAAAAATCGCTATAAATGTCGACTCCCCATGACTAATTTTGTTCCTATTGACCCCCAAAAGAATGAATATTAAAAAAAAATGTGCCTATATTTTGAGCGAGGCAATGGTGAAAAAGAACATTTTAGCTTTGTGGGTGTGTCTTATGTGTTTTTAAAATTTTTAGCTGGACACAGACACACACATTACCAATGCCAAAGAGTAATATTTTCAAAGAAGTAATGTCTTTCTGTGAGTAATGTTTTTCTTGAAGTGGTGTTTTCTAAGAGTAATATCTCTCTCTCTCAGTAGAATTCTCTTCACTGAAGTTTCCTTCTACGATCAATGTATTCTAAGAGCAAGGTATTCTGAGTGTAGCAGCGATCATGCTAGTCTACAAGGTAAAAGTGAGAGGATGGTGTCGTATGTTGTTCATCAGGAATTGAACCCAGAGCGTCCCGCTTACAAGATAGAATCTTGTTATTTTTGTGCGATGACAAGAGTTTACTTATGAAAATGTCTTACATGGGCAAATTCACATTGAAATAAAAAGAGTAGAAACTTTCCTCCTGAGTAAGAGACAGTAAAATTGACATGATGAGAGAAAGAGTGAAAAAAATTGAGATTGTATAGTTTCTATCTGTTACTCGATTGACAAGATTCATGTTTTGGAGAATTGTTAATTACAATTCGAGAGTCGGACTTTTTCAGAGTTGGCATCGTCATGATTTGGAGAATTGTTAATACAATTCGATAGTCAGACTTTTTATTTGTTTAGTTATTTTTTTTGTGTGCGCGTTTTCGACTACACTGAGAGCAATGTATATGATATTCTAAGAGCAGTGTATTCTGATATTCTAAGAGGAATGTATTCTGGTATTCTAAGAGCAATGTATTCCAGCAATATAAATAATTACCCTACCTATGGAATTATATTTGACAACTTTATTCCGCATTAAATCACCTGTAGATGGTTGATATGCAGTAAAATAAAGCAAACCACACAAAACTAAATCTATAGGTCTATGATTTAGGGGATTGATAGAGTCTTTTCCCAGCTTGGGTGTGAGTATTCTCAAAGAGTAATATTTTTAAGGAGTAATGTTTTCTGAGACCAATGTATTCTAAGAGCAACGTATTCTAGGAATATAAATAATTATCCTACCTATAGAATTATATTTGACAACTTTATTCAGCATTAAATAACCCATACCTGGTTGATATGCTGTAAAACAAACCAGACCAAACCATCTAAGAGCAATGTATTCCGGTATTCTAAGAGCAATGTATTCTCATATTCTAAGAGCAATGTATTCTCGTATTGTCAGAGCAATATATTCTAGAAATATAAATAATTATCCTACCTATGGAATTATATTTGGCAATTTTATTCGACATTAAATCACCTGTAGATCGTTGATATGCGGTAAAACAAACCAAACCAAACTAAATCTATAGGTCTATGATTTTAGGGATTGTCAGAGTCTTTTCCCAGCTTGAGTATGAGTATTCTCAAAGAGTAAGGTTTTCAAAAGGTAAGGTTTTCAAAGAATAATGTATTTATAGAATGTAAATAATTATCCTACCTATCGAATAATATTTGGCAACTTTATTGGCATTAAGTAACCCATAGATGGTTGATAAACAAACCAAACCAAACCAAACAGGTCTGCTTACACGATATCAACCATGTCCTGATGATAAGTTGTGTAAGCTGAAGGCTTGAATAATAACAACTCAACGTACAATGGATTTTTGATTTTTCCTTTATTATTTATCTCAAGAATTTAGAAAGAAATCTCCAAAAAAGTTGATAAAAAACACAACCATTATGAGGCATCACTTTCTTTCAAGAAGGTTTGTTTAAATACAAGCATGAGTTTCTTGGATCCCTCATTTTTCCCCCAGACAATGCTGGGTATCTCACAAGTCCTGTTAGTGTCCGCGTATCTCGCAGATCCTGCTAGTATATATATATATATATATATATATATATATATAGTAGGACCTGCCTGTATGTTTTGTAAGAGGCAAAATAAATAATCATCAAACGCAAATGGAAAGTGTTTTATTTTTGCGAATGTGTTATTTTTCTTTATTGGAGTTTGTTTTTTAGTCACATGGGCTTAAGGTTAGTGGTAGGTTCAGGCCCACAGCAACAAAGCCACAACATTTTTTTTCTTTATATATCGGTTTGTGACCTATTTGCGTTAAAATTCTTAATATTTAATAGCATTTATGAGCCTAATTTCTGGCAAGGGTGGAGGCTAATTTATTTGACAACAATTTAAATCCTATTTTAATCACCTATATAACTTACAGTTGGTTCTTTTTTCATTTTTGTTTTAGAAGTGATAATCTAATATTTATTTTTTTATAGTTAAATCATTCTTTTATACCCCCATTGGGCAACGCCGGGACACGGGTCCTGCTAGTAAATTAAATAAAACGTTGTCTTTGCTGTTTATGGATGTATCAACACAGTCCCTACAATATTATTGTAAAAAACCCTTAATTAGCGTTGAAATTTTCGATAACATTCACCTTCAGAAAGGAAGCCAATGTTGTAGTTAGCACTTACATGTTCAGACTGTTTTTACTCATTTTTAATGTCTTTTAGAAACATGTACATTAATTTCAAACCCGTGTTTTAGTTTTAAACACTCCTGTTAGTTTAAATTACTGCATGCATTTCAACCATTTAAGTTTGTTCACTGAGGAAAGCGATTGAAAAACATTTGTAATTCTGTAATATCTTTATATTTGAATTAAATCCATTAGTGTGTGTGTACTATTTGGATATCCATTTGTTTTCATATTTTCTGCGTTGCTGTGTAGAATTGAAGTCTGATTGTAATAGAATTATTTTGATAAGCAAGCTACAGAGAAAATTTCTGTTTAACTTCTAGAAGGTGTTCGTCAACCTGAAAAACTCCTGCTTGCTTGCCATAAGTATATTTTATAATACTACTAAACTCTACTAATGTATTGAGTACTGTTGAAGCAAATACTGAAACACATATACACAATATATTATTTCATAATATAAGGTAATAAAACAAATATATATATATATATATATATATATATGCATAGATAAAATAAAATGGAAAAGTGAACCAACCACAAAATATTAAAACCAAAATGACATTCAAAACATCATCAGTACTCTAATATTTAATTTCCTTTTATTGACAGAAACTTATTTGGAGTCACGCAATATGACATTTTAGATACCTTTTATAACAAGAGACCAACTTTGATGAGGAGAGAATAGGAATATAGGTGATAGACATAAAGGTGGTATGAGGAAGAGTGTTGGGTAGAATATATGGATATAGTAGTTCGTTGGAGTAGAGACTATGGGAGGTAGAGCCATCAAGGGTCGGGACAAGGGAGATCATAACCGGTGACAGAGTAGTCAAAAATAAGGTGTATATTTTTTCTATACATTCTGGATTCGGTCTATATAACCTCCTCAGAGCTATTACTTTATTCAATATACTATTTCAGAAAGTGTGTATGTGGGAGAGTGGTTGATGGTTAAGGTTTTTGTTTTAGGATTAGTAGGCGATGTCCATGCGATAGAGGGAGGGGTTTAAGGGTGTTAGAACTTTAATAGTTTTCTAGCTAAATATCTTATAATCCACACTAGGTTAGGCCCCTATTGCTATGAACGTAGCCGAATAAAGACACTATGTTTTGAACTCACAATTGGGTCGATATGCATTCAAATAGACCTTTATAACAATAACAAATAATAATAAATGTATTAAATTTAAGTTAAGACATATTTATTATTTATTATATATATGAGAGATAGAGAAATGAGATTATAATATTGCTATTATATAATTTATAAATATTATATTTAATAAATATTATTTAAAATATTGCTTATTATAAATAATTATGTATACATTTTAAATATTATATAGAATTATAAATTTATATATATGTATGTATATTATAATCTTGATATATAAATCTATTTAATAATGAATATTCAAATATTACATATTATAAATTATATATATATATATTATTATATTGAATTATAAATATTATAGATATTATGATATTGATATTATATGAATTATGAATATTATATTTAATAATAAACATTATTCAAAAATATTACTTATAAATAAATTCTTGTATCACTTATTATTCATTATTGCTGATGGACAATGTACTCTTAGAGAAATGTGTTATTGAGATTGCATTATTGTGCCGACTTAGTTCCCAAGGGAGCCTGACTGCTCCAAACCTGATGAGCTATTTATCCACTTTGCCCCAGAGCAACTTTCGTTGTTCAATCGAGAAACACTTGCCAACTAATCAGTAAAACATTGTAGGCTTGCACGTACATATGCACCTTTGCAAGCTGGGAAATTTTCAAAGGTATTAAATTCTTCAGACGAAACGAAATGTTGATGGGTGGAATGTTAAAGGTAAAAGTAGCAGACAATATAATGGTGCATTAGAATTCAATTACAATTGAAATTATACAAACTCAAATAAGAATATAAATCAATGTAGAGAAAAAAATAAGATGTTGCCTATAATCAAGAAATGCTATTCGATAAAAATTATAGGCCTTTTTAAAATTCCTACAATGGTAAATATATGTAGGTAAGTAGTAACAAATGGTAATAAATCCATAAACAGTTCCGGTGAATGTCAGTAGGGATATCCAAAAAGTGTACTGTCACAAAACTGCTACAGAAGTAGAATAGTAATTTCTCTTTCATAACACAAATTAATCCCACAGCACAATTTGGCATGAGTGTGTGAGTGAGTCTATAAACTTCCAATCGGAAGTTTGCAGTCATTAAAAGAAATTAGAACGTTTTACATGGAGAATTTTGAAATAGTTAAAGGAAGTGAATTCATACTAGTAGAATTGTCTCCAGAGAAGATATGTTTTTAACTTGCATTTACCAGATAGGTGTTGTCAGAACATTGGCATACAACCATTGAATTTAATACTGACATAATTAAAGATGCAATGTTGATTGGCAAAGCACTTTAAAATAATTCATGCTTGTAAAATTGTTTCTTGGTAAGATCTTTTTTCAACTTATATTTATCAGGTGTTGTCAGAATATAGTTGATTAAAATTATTGAATATCACAATGAAATAATTAAAAATGAAATGAACCTTGATTAGTAAAGCACTTTAAATAGTTAAAAGCACCAGATTAAAACATGTAAAGTTTTCTCCTGATCATTTTTCAACCGAAATTTATCAGAGGAGTGTTGTCACAATATAATTGGCATAAAACGATTGAATGTCATAATGCAATAAATAAAAAGTAAACGATGATTGATAAAGCATTTTAAAACAGTTTGTTTTTAAATATCTCCTGGGAAGATGTTTTAACTTATTGTTGTGAAGTGTAAGATACACATCGTTAGTGGCTAGACAAGCTACTTCCAACCTTGTTCTTAGATAGAGGATATATATGTTCACTTTTTTATTCTTATGCTAATTACAGCCAGTATCACTACATCTCCCTGAAACCTAAAGGTTTTATGCCCCTAGTAGATCTTGTACTTTTGATGGTTTCATTTTCAAAATTACCTTCCTCTCCCTCTCTATATTTTACTATTCTTACTCTCCATATTTTTCTGTTTCTTTTTTCTATTATTCTTTGTCTCTATTTTCTTCTTTATTCTCTGTCTCGATCTATTTTCTTTATTTTTGAATAATTAAATTCAGTGTTTGTTAGTCTTATTGATAAATACATTATCGAAAATCCTTCTTGGGATCAAAACTTTTCAGTATTGATTACTTTGCCATAATTAATTCTAATCTATCAAAAGCTTTTTGCTGTTCCTCTGACCAGATGAATTCAAAATTCTTTTATCTTAAATTTAAAAACAGTTTTGTTAGTTCTGTATATTTTGGTAAATATCGCCTGTAGAAATTTACCCCCCCCCCCCCAAATTCAAGTTCGTTTTTATTTGTAGGTATAGATATTTTTAGCATTTTTTTCTATTAAGGCTTGGTCTTATGATATACCTTCTTTTGAAATCTAATAACTTAAAATTGATATTTTACTACTATTGTTTATTCATTTCTTTTCATTTATTGCCATTCCAGCGTTTCTTAATTTATTCAAGATGATGTCGGTTTACCTTTTTAATTCATTTTCATTAGTAGCTCTTATTCATATATCATCTTGGTAACAGATAATATTTTTATATCTTCTAAAACTTGTTCAATGGCCCTTTGAAAAATGATGCTTGCTGTTGTTATTCCATATGGCATCATTTTCCATTTTAGTAACCATATGGCGTATGTATCATCGTTATTTCTGTGCCTATTGTATTTGGTGATATGCCTTTTTCAAATCTATTTTTGTAAACACTCATGGTATAATGCGCACTAGAAATTAGTTCCACCAAGCAGCCAAAATGTAAAAAATACTGAGCATTTTTTACTGCTGTAACCTAATACAGCGACTTCAACATGGCTGACACATGTAATAATACGATGTTGCAAATAAAATTTAAAAATACTAAAACTACTCTGTTTGTTATGAAAATACATCGAGATTCTAAGAGTTTATGACTATTTGAGTGCTTACTCGAAAAATTGATCTATTTAAAAAATAATAATACATGTTTTCATGGCAGTGTGATTCTAAATGAAGTATTAAATGGTCTTCTGAGAGATTTTCTTTAAACTGACGTTCATCAGAAGAGTATCATCAGACTATATTTGATATGGAACCATTGGATGTGATCATGAAAATGTTCAAATTTTAAATAAATGTTGACAAACACAGAAGTTTAAAAGGGATAAGAAGAATCAAATATGTGCAAGTAAACTCATCTACTGAGATAATTTTCTATAAACTGATCATCATCAAAGAAATATAGTCGGAATCTAATTAACATAGAACTATAGAATTTGATCAAGAAAAAAGTAAAAGATCAAATAAATTGTGATGAGTATAGAACTCGAAAATAGCTAACATAGTATTTCTTTGCAACGTTCCAAACATAGTTTGATTGAGGGGTATGTAACATTACAATCAATAATTTTCCAAACCTAAATTGACTGTCTATCCTCAGCATTATCACAGCATTATGGCAACGTTGATCGGTGCTGCAACTGAAAAACTCTGCATTGATCAAATCACATTAGAATACTTTTTTTTTCAATTATCAATGAATGGATTGTATAAAATATCTTTCCATATTTAAAAAAAAAATTGAGAATCACTAATTTAAATGATGAATGCACATTCTAATATCTTCATAGAATTTATTATCCATTTTCTGTAGAGTACCTGGTAGCATTTTTTAATTCTGTAAACATGACAAACTAGAATTCAAGTGATAGAAAAAGGATCTGTTTTAATTCCGGTTATTTTTTCTATATTCTCCACCCATTTTCTTTGTCATGTTTCATTTATTATTTGTGTGTTGCAAAGGGTCTGAAGAGGAACATATTTGCAAGGTAATTCTCAATACACATAGTGGGGGGGTCTACAAAAACACATTACGGCTACATCTTTGCAACGTCTATGTAACATTCTAGAAACTTTATTTTGTTAGCTGGGGACAGATGTGGAATCATGTTAATAAAATGGCTCTTATTGAGATTTTCATTTGATTCACAATTATCATAGGAGTATCATAAGAGTGTAATTGACATAAAACCATTGAATTTGCAAATTAAATATTAAAAAATGAAATCTATCTTTAAAACACCTGTAAAAAGATTTAGAGATAAAATATTGGTGTGTACAGACCTTTAAAATAGCTATGGATTCATTTTTGTAAAATTGTGTAAGAAAATGTTCTTTCAATTGGCATCCATTAAAAGATTGTCAACAGAATATAATTAACTTGAGACCATTGAATGTGGTCATAAAATGAAAAAAAAATGGAATTAATATCGATGTGTACAGAACTGAAAAATAATTAACAGACATGGATTCATGCTAGGAAAATTGTCTCCTGAAAATATTTTTTTCAGCAGACTTTCATCAGAGAAATATCATCAGAATTTAATTGACATGAAGCTATTGAATGCAATAATAATAAAAATGAAATAAATATTCATGGGTACAGAAAAATATAAAAGCTTAAAGAAACAGATTTAAACGAAAAAATTGTTTCGTTAGAAGATCTTTTTTCAACTGACATTCTCCAGAAGAAAATCATCAGAATCTAATTGATATGAAATCATTAAACCTCATACGACACCTGTAGAATATTTACAGAGAAAATGCTGACGTAGAGAGAATTTTAAAATAGTTGATAGAAGCGGATCCATGCTAGTAGAATTGTTTTTGGAAAAAATCTCTTTTCTCAATAGAATGCCACCAGAATTTAATTGGCATACCACCATTGAATGTGATGATGAGAAAATAAAAAAAATGGAATATTTATAATACCAGTAAAATATTTAGAGAGAACATGTTGATGGGTATTGACTTTAAAATAGATTACAGAAGAGAATTATTTTTTGTAAAATTGTCTATAGAGAATATCTTCATTCAACTGATATTCATCAGAGAAGTATAGTCAGTGTATACCATTGAACATAAAACCATTGAACATGATAATCTATACTAAATATGACTGTGTGTATCTGCTAACAACTTTTAAGCTGCTTGACCTAGGAATTTTAACTTTAACGGGAATAATCCCCTACCTAAGCAGATAGAAAAGAAATTCAAGTTATTAGTTAAAAAGGGCTTAATTTTGTGGTATGAAGCCCCCGCCCTCTTTATTATATGATTCAAATTTTGCGAATATCAATAATTTTTAATCCTTTATATATATATATATATATATATATATATATATATATATATAATATATATATATATATATATATATATATAACTTCTAGAAGGCGTTTGTCAAATTAGAATAATATAATATAATTATATCTTGATTTTAATCTTCGTAAAGGAACTTAAAAGTTGTGCAAAACTGTTCTGTTTAAGGAATTAATTTTATCCGTCCTAGGAAGCATATTCTTCTAATATTTATATAAAGTTGGGGATATGTATAATATTTATATATTTGTATGTACAGAATTAACTCCTAAACTAACTAACCAATCATTATAAATTTTGGAACACAGCTTCTATGTGTAAATAGTTGTAATGTGGGCTATATATAGTTTAATTTAGGTTTATGCAAATGAGGTAAAAAGAGAGGTGGAGGCCCTTTATGAAAATTCAGATACCTGCG
This sequence comes from Sepiola atlantica, assembly GCA_963556195.1. NCBI lineage: Eukaryota > Metazoa > Mollusca > Cephalopoda > Sepiida > Sepiolidae > Sepiola > Sepiola atlantica. Next base: position 79,384,369 of record OY744525.1, on the reverse strand, counting down.
ATTTTTGTGAAATCTTAACAATAAGTATTAGACATTAATTAATAAATATTTCCCAAATTTCAGTTTCTGTTAAGTATTTTAACGGTTTTTAGGGGGCATAGTATGGGCACCACCTCCCATTGGATAATTCAAATATTTCGATGTGCATTGAATTTGATCCATAGTCATTAGACACTAATTAAGCAAGACTCTCTAAATTTCATTGTTTTCTTAAGGCCCCTTAAGCTTAAGTCTTACATTTTGGACATTTTCTAGAATCAAAGTCATGTAATGGATTGTAATTAAAATTGGAATAAGGATTCTAGACAAGGTTTATTATCATTATATCTTGATTTTAATCTTCATAATGAGACATAGAAGTGGTGCAAAACTCTTTCGTTCATGGAATTTTACCCATCTGTGATGAACATCCTACAGCTGCATCTAGTCTTTCTACAGCTGTAGCCATTGAGAAATGTAGTCATATAGAGAATAACTTCTATTAGCGGTTGTTAGTCTGCAATTCTTGCCGATGTCAGTTTTGTAGGAAGGGTCTTGTGAAAGTATAGTCGCCCTTCCACATACAGCACCTGGTATTCCCAAATAGTCACTAATCTAGTACTGACCCAGCTCATCGTTGCTTAACTTCAGTGATCTAACGGGAAGTGGTGTGTTGACGTTAATATAGCTGTATCTTTGTATCCTTTACCTATCTTTTAAATTTCATTAAAATCAGAGATAAACACATGTGCAATGGAGGCTTCTGTGCTCACTGGTGGACCAGTTATAAGGAAAATGTTAAATACTGCAAATATTATGACAATCTGAAAAGGTAGAGGATCATTCGTACCAATTTCACATTCCTAGGTTTAATAGTCTTAAAGTAGTTAGAAGATACATACATAGACGTTTCTCATATTAGGGTAGGTTGATTTTTAACTGTTAATTAATTGTAGATAGACACATCAAGATAGTTGGGTCTTAATGAGATAAAAATTGGCATCAAATGTTAGATTCAATCATCTGAAAAGACTTAATCAGAAATTGTCATCTAAAATGAATTAAAAAAATACTGATATTTTTCAACATATGGTGGGGGAAATTATGATATTTTTTATAATAAACTCATTTTAATAGAATAGTCCATCAATATTTGTTGTTGCTCCCCCCCCCCTTCTACTCTTTAGTACTTTTTTTACTAACCTCAATCTGTATGTTAGTATTTAAAAAAGTTTATTATTTAATAAACTACTGTAAAAATGTGTGTTGTTTTTAATGTAAAAATCAAAAGTTAAACACATTCAAACAAATATTGTTTGTGTAAATAAAATAATCAAAATAATCTTTGACTGAAGCTATTTATAAAACCCCCAGACAACGATGTCTAAAATTAGAGGGAAAAATATTAATAGGAAAAAATCTCCAAATGATGGCAGAAATAACTCACCAATGTCTTTCAAACAAAACAGTTGGATGTCAATGAGATATGATTTCAATTGCCCGAATAATAGCTCTCCTTTTTTTTGCAGCTGCTTTATACCGGGTGCTGTGAAATCTTTAAAAGGAGAGTAGGGGAAAAAAGGGGTATCCTGAGTTCAGGCATGCAGATACTATTCAAGTTTTTTTTCTTTTAAGTGAAGGATTTTTCTTTTGGTTTTTCTATTACTGGATATTATATATATATATATATATATATATATATATATATATATATATATATTCAGAAAAAGGGGAAAATATCTGACAGTATGATATAAATAATGATTGAAAAAATCTTTTTATGTGAAATAGATTTTATTCAATTAATATAACGTTTTAGTACATTTCATACTTTCTTCAGATATGTAAATGCCAAGAGAAAAAAACTGTTATTAATTTGTTATTTAATGAATATGTTATTGTTATTATATGTATATGTTCCTTTTGACAGCTTCCTTTGCTGTCTGCCTTTTGTTCTCAAACTTGGTAATTCAAAAAAAAAGAGCCCATGTGTATATTTTCTTTCTCTCATATATTCTTTTTCCTATTTTTTTATGATTCTCATCAAATTTAACTTATTCATTTGTAATGTTGTATCTAATTCTTTTTTCTAGTGCATTTTACATATCTGAGGAAAGTATGAATTGTATTAAAAAGATTTTTCAGCCATTATTTATATTATATACTAGCTGTATTTAACCGGTCTTGCCCGGATGGAGGGCTTATATATAGCCGAATAAATTAAAAGTAAGAATGTTATTGTTAATTTGGTTTTGTGTTTTTTTTTTTACTGAAAAACAAAATAAATATATATAGTCATCCACAGACAGACTGTTTTGCTGTATCACAGCTCTTCAGTGTGGCTAGATAGTCATCCACAGACAGATTGTTTCGCTGTATCACAGCTCTTCAGTGTGGCTAGATTAGCACCACTCCCAAGTCAGGCATCAAACCTTCATTCATCTAGTTGACAATCAGCAGCTCTTACCACTAGGCTATGGGAGAAGGGCTCGTAAATGATATCTACAATGTCTATTTATAAAACATTGATCGCTGCTTTACAGTGCTCAATTTGTTTATTCACAAAGAGCTTTGCATTACGCTAGAAAGCAGCAGGCAACATCACTTAACAACAGTGCTTGACCGGAGCAATGAGTAGAAAAGTATAAACTTATTTACGTGTGTCTGTATTAATGTTGTAAATATGAATAGTAAACCGTGTTCTAACTACTGGGTAAACATTAAAAGAGCACTTTAATTACTGCGACATCGATGAAATTATTACCACCTTCCAATTAACCAAATAAATAATAGAAAGAAAGTTATATTTAAGAGAACCATTTTATTTTTCTTGTATGTGTTGCAATGAAAGACAAAGTGAAAATATATATGTAACTTCCAAGAGTTCCGATTACAAATTATTTTTTACATACTAGGAGTTTTCACACCAGTCGTTACTAATGATCTATTGCTGGTAAAATCAGGTGGTTTTCTCTGGAGTCTGCAACAAGTCTCTCTAGATTTTCAATATTCTCTCCTTCTTTCCATCACCAATGTAACCAGCCGTTCCCCAGTGATTTCTCACTGGTGGTTTTCTTGTGAATGTTAAGCCCTCTCAAGATTCTAGTACTCTCCATATCTACCAGTCATTGTCGTGATGGTGTTATCCCTACTTGGTTTTTCTATCCTCTTCGAACCTCCACGACCACTTCATGAGAGGGGTCAGGTTATATATATATATATATAGCTTCATTGTTTATTCTAACTTATTAGCTATATGGAGTTTATACTACTGTGTTAATTGGAACACGAAACCGCTTAGCTTAATAAAAATTTGCGAGGAGACACAATGAATCTCAAACAAGATTTTACAGAAGAGCAAATAATAGAGAAAACGATCTGACCAGAGAACAGATGTATGGTGACTGATGCTGCATGTTTTCTTTGGTGCAGGCAAGAAGAGTACATTATTTTGGAATAAAAACAAAGAAATCATATCATAAGATCGTGAGTACTGGATCCGTGTAGCGGTCTCTATGCTCTTGAATGTATTCAAAACATAATCGTGTATGTGTATTTATTCTTATTTCCGATTTTCTTATTTACATTATAGAATTGACACCCTAATATTTTATCATATCAGCATAAACACAAAAACAGAAACCAACCCAAATTCACTTCAACAACAAAAGTTAAAACTGGGGCCATAAAAAGACAGTCTAACAAAAATATTGATTATGTGGGGTGCTCTCAACTACGTCGGCCAAACCACTGTGAAACAATATAAAAGCAGACTTTGCGACAAAATCTGTCTCTTTTCTCTTTTCAGAGAATACAAGTTCGGCTACACTCGCCTTTAGGCGAGGGGTGCCAGCGTGTCGGCTGACTACTAAACACACACACACACACACACACACACACACACACAGGCCTACACTCCTATCATTCTTCAACACATGCAACCCCACACTGCTGACAAAGGCACACCCACATACAAATGCCTAAACAAATTATCAACTCTCACGCACACACATTCGTACAACCACGAACAAAAGGCGACACACACATTCACACACTTCAACGTACTAACGCCAAGCCTCACACATGGCTACACACACACATACAAACATGGTCACATACACGGCTTTCTATTATTCTTGGAACTGATTTCCAACGAACATTTCAAACTAACATTTTATCATGTAAGATTTGTACATACATAAATATTTAAACTACGTTTTATTATTCCTTCAACAATATGCATGCTTTTTATCTTTAATTCAACTTTCATACATGTTTTTCCATGCTTTATCCGTTTTCTCTGGCTTTTAAACATCTTTACCAATTAAATGGTCCCTACAACATTACTTTATCTGTCACTAATATAACTCATACTTTCACTTTGTTTTTCTCTACTCTTGTTCTTGTGTTTTTTCCATGTTATTGTCATTGTCAATGATTGAACTTTTGTATGATGATATTTATCCTATTTACTCTACTCTTGTCTTATCTTATCTGGTGATATTGTCTTCTAAACATTTGATAATATTGCTATTGTTATTTATTGAATTTTTTATGAATATATATTTGAATTTGGTATAACTGTGTCTACTGTCTTGATGCTGTTCTTGTTTAGCTTTGATGTTGCCTGGATATATTGTCTTTTAAACATTTGATAATATTGCTTTTCTGACTTATTTGAATTTGGTATAACCAGATCTATTTGTTTTTTCGATTGATTGGCTTTGTTCCTAGCCTAGTGATATTTTCTACTGAGCAATTTCTAATATTACTGTTCCAGTTTATTTTACATTTGTATTACAATGTTTCATTAACATTGTATTTGGTTTCAGAAGACATCACTAATTTCATTTTCATATTTTCCTGTACATAATAAAGGTAAGAAGGAGATTGTATTTCATACAAGTAGATGTTTGCAAAATTTGTATTTAGCTTAAATACCGTCTTCTTTGAAACAGCAACATTACAAATACATCCAGTTAGCACAATAGATAACAAAGCATAAATTAAACAGGTATTGATAACAAATGTGTTTATATTTTAATTTTCGTCTTTCTATAAAGGTTTCACTCTTTTTAATTAATACAAGTTTACATAGTTTATTAATATACAAAAATATAAGTCATATTAAACAGAAAAGTATGATTGATTAATTATGCCATAGTTGCAATCCTTTGAGGCTTATATAACAATGATGATAATGGTCTGAAAACTTTTTAAAGAGATAAGACTTACCTGGTCAGTTATTGGTTTTTCTATGGGCATGACTAGTAATGATGTTTCAAGGATCGTTTGTGTGGCTGAATCGTTGTTAGTTACTAATAATTAACATGAACTTATTTGTATCCAAAGTATATAGTTCTTTATTATCTTAGGTACATTAATCATGCAGAGAGAGAGAGAGAGAGAGAGAGAGAGAGAGAGAGAGAGAGAGAGAGAGAGTTCACTGCTGGCTATTTTAAAGAGTTCCCATTTTAATATGTCTGTGTTGCTTTGCTTCTAAACAAATTCTATTTCTCCCAGCATTCTAATTGATACTTCTGTTTTTTGTCTCTTCCATTTATGTGTTTCTATGTCTGTCAATTTTGAACTTTTAAACTCGTGACTCTCTTTCTATCAAAACCACCTCAATCAACACCTTCAAATGTATTACTGAATATATCGACTTACCACTTTTTACCGAAAATTCTAAAAGTAGTGTTTAAATTGACATTAAGAGAAAAAGCATAATGGCTAAACATTCTGTTCATTTGTCTTTAATATCATGAAAAATTAAATGTTTTAGTGAAATATGTATGGCATAGAAGTTTTAATAGATAATATGGTACATATTTAAAAATAGTTTTACAGAGAGATGACTACTATGGAATCGTATTATATACAAGAATGCAATTAATTTAAGTTTTTTTTAACTTCAAAATATTAGATCATATTATACTCAAGTCATATTATACACAAGAATAGTGTATATTCTTTTGTCTGTTTCCATAGAAGAAAACAAGTAACTTTCTTTCTTACGTTTGTACAATCATATAGAAGGGAAGAAATGGAATTGATTCCCAAAACCCATGACTTAAGAAATTGATTCTATAAGGGTGGCTTCTGAAAATGTTCTTGTTAGTCTGACTGATAATCTCTGCTTAAGCATTATAGATTAACATAAGGATTCATCCTATACCTTAAAGCAGTGCTAGTACGGGGAAATGAATACTCTCCAAATCCATGATAAGGTGGGTGAAAGAGGTCACTTGAAGAATACTCTTTGTAAACAAACTAATCTGTTCTTCTCTTTTAATAAACACAAATAAGAGTATTATTTAATTTAAGTGAAACTTTCAGCATTTATTCAATAAATCAGATATTTTATAGAGAATACATTTTTTTATTTAACATAAATGGCGATTTTTAAAAGAGTGGAACTTTTTGAGGGAATTTAAGTGTGGACTTGCATATATTTTCATAATTTTGACAAGCTGTTACTGTTAAAAGTGAAAATATTTTAGGTAAGGAGACAAAAATAAAACTACAGAGGCCTCCAGAGTACTACTGAAACAATCCCCCCAGAAGGTTTGGGTCAACCCCAGTTGGTGGGTTAAAAATGCTGGTGATCGGTCTGACCCACCTAAGTATCGTCCGGTTAGTCTCCTCTCCACTATTGGCAAGGTTTTTGAAAGGTTAGTCAATGGCAAGCCTGTTCATTTTCTGGAAAGTCTGGGCCTCTTTAGTGATGTTCAGTATGGTTTTCGTGGTTTTCGTTCAACTGCTGATTTTTTAACTGTTGTAACTGAGCAGATCTGTCGGTTTATGGATAATTGAGGAATGGGAAGAGCCATTACGCTTGATATTTCAAAGGCGTTTGACAGAGTGTGGCATTCTAGTCTCCTACACAAACTTCAGGGTTATGGTATTGCTGGTGAGGTTCTTGACATTATTAGGACTTTTCTTTCTGATTGAAGCTTGCGAATGACGTTGGACAGTGTCTCTTCATTCTCTTTTCCTATCAATGCTGGTGTTCCTCAGGGATCAATTCTAGGCCCAACACTGTTTCTTCTCTATATAAATGATCTTCCAGAGAATATTGTTCATAAAATTAACATCTATGCTGTTGATACCACTCTCTATTCTGGTGTTACTTCTCGCCCATTTCCTTCGGATCAGTTTAAATATGCAGCTGATCTAGAAGTTGACCTGGGTTCAGTTGTGGATTGGGGTATGAAATAGTTTGTTTCATTTAATCCAGTTAAGACTCAGCTCATGTCTTTCAGTCGTAGGCGTGTCCCTTTTCTTCCTGATTCTCATGGATGGCTCTGCTCTTGAGAAGAAATCGATTCTGAAATTTCTTGGTCTTCATTCTCATCAAATCTTTCTTGGAGTTCATACATTAGATCCATTGCTCTTTATGCTTCTCGTAAAGTCGGTTCTTTCTATCGTTCCAAACACTTTCTCACACCTGAGGCTATTCTCTATCTCTACAAATCTACAATCAGATCATGTATGAAGTACTGTTGTCATATTTGGGCTGGTGAATCTCTGTCCAATTTGAGGGTTCTTGATAAGGTGCAGAAACGTATCTGTAATTTGATTAGCCTTACCCTTTCTTCTCTCATAGACGTGATGTTGCTAGTCTCAGTATTTTCTATAAATACTATTATGGCATGTGTTCTTCAGAATTATGTGATCTATTCCCCGCTTCTTTTGTTCCAGCTCGTTTGACTCGTTGGTCTAGTGGTCTCCATCAATTCTCTGTTTTGTACCTCATTGTAATTAGGGGTGGGACGTAATGGATGAAAATTTCAGATTCATGCGAGTAGTATTTTTTTGTGTTCATTTATACATAATAAACACTAAACAATCAAACATTTTGAAAATTTTGCAAAATTCAGAAGGTTCAGAACAAAAATAGCCGTTAGGGCTCCACAGGACTCAAAATCCATCATTCTGAAATTTTCACCCATTACTTCTGTTAGGAATAACTAAAGAAAAACGGAATTATGTCCCTTGGATCATTAACGAGTTATCGCCCCTTATCGAGTGGCTTACCGGAGTGAAAAGTAAACATTGAAAGTGATCAGACTGGATAAAATTACATCTCGCGTTACAGCGGCTAAATAACTCATTTCATTCTAATTTCACTTTTAATAAATCTGTTAAACCTTTCTGTTGAAAAATCATCCATTTTGTTTTACGAGTTATTAATTATTATAACCTTGATTTATAACTTCCCACCCCTATTGTAATACAACTTCCTATTCTAGTAGCTTCTTTTCAAGAACTGCAGGCTTATTAAACTCTCTTTCTGCTGACTGTTTTCCTCCTACCTATTACCGTGGTCTTTTCAAGACTAAGGCCAATAGCCATCTCCTGTCTTTACGATAACCATATTTGTTCTTGTTAACTCCTTACATCAAGTGGCTTCATGCCTTGTCTGGAGCGATTTTCATAAAAAAAATATTTGCGTTTGTATCTCTCCAGTAAGGACAGTAAATTCCGGAATTTACAAACATTTTCCTTATTAATCAGAAACCAATCAAAGTCGAAAGAATTTAAGACATATCTGACATATTTCTCTCTTTCACTCATTAAAGGAAAAAAATGTAATGATTAATTAACTCCTATTTTATAAAAAAATCACTAATGAGTTTCTTCCACTGATTGATATTCAGGTGAAAACAGCCCATTGAACAGAAGGCAGAAAGAAGAACAAACAAAACAGAACAAAGAAAAAATAAAACACAAACACAAACAAGAGAGGATATTCTTATTCAATCTGGGAATTTAGCTATGATAATGCTATTTCAAACTTAAACTTGACAGATTATTGAACCTACCAACAAACGATCAGAGCCTCCTATAGATATGATTGGAGATATCTAAAAACAAAGAAAAATAGAGCAAAGTATCTAATATATAAAATGAACTTGGTCGAATTTTAAAAGTAGGAGGTAAATATCAATGCATCTTACAAATCGATATTTGATTCTAACTAACCTATTTTCTTCCACTATGTTCTTTGCACAAATATAATTTATTTCGCTTTTGTTTTTTTCTACAAATACTTATTCTGGCTAGGAATAGTGATAAAATGGTGATATTTTCTCTTTGCGCACCTAAAGAGCTTATGCTCTTAATAAAAAAAAAGTTTCGACAACATGTGTTTACATTGTAATTATTAAACTGTTTATTCCTCAACATTATTTTCGTTCTATGCAAAAACACCACAATTACCTTATATATAATTCTTTTATCACCTTTAAATATAAACAAATAAACAAAACAATATGCGCATGTGTGATTCTTCAAATGGAGACATTTTTCCTAACTGACAAAAGAGCTTATTCATTTAATAAAAAATAGGTTTAGATATTTCTCTATCTATCTTGGTTATCATCTAAACAATTACATGTGTTTAAAATCATGCCTACACTGAACAAAAGTCTTAAATAAAATTATTTTATCACATACAATGTGCACATGTTGGATTCTGCTTTTAACCTTAAATTCGACTGAGCAAGGAAACTAATTCTGTTGTATAAGAGTAGGCACAGATAATTCATAGGCAGTTTGTGAGTTACCAGACAAATTTATTTTTCTCTACTTTTGTCAAAATTTAAAAAATAAACATTTTTATTTACTATTTAGCGCATAACATTAAAACATACTTTTGACAGTTAACAGGAGCAAATACGAAACTGTTCATGAGATGTATTAAATCAATTTTAATAATATAATAAGTAAGAAAACTCTGAACTCGTTTAGACTTAGTTGATTCGCAATTTGAAGGTCATTTTGAACGCCTCCACACTGTCATTTGGATATCAATTCAATAATGGTCTTTTATTCGTGAATGAGCTAAATTTGAAAATGATTTTGATGCATTTAAACTGTTGATTTGAAATTCATATCTAAACATAATCAGTTATAGTTACATTACATGTTGGTATAAAGTTATAAATTATTGCCAACATATACCATATTATTTAAATTTAACATTAAAAAAATACATATTAAAAAACTTTAATTTATTAAAATAAAAAATAAAATTTCAGTTGAAAATAAATAAATAAAATTTAAATAACAACACTCTTGGGTTGTTTACAATGTCTAACATTAAATACAGAACAGTTTAAAACCCTGCCAAAAAACATTTTACTGTAAAAGAAAAAGGATTAATAGATTAGGTAATTATTTAAAACCTAACAAAATGAAACTTGGAAATAAACATTTTTTTTAAATACAGATTCGTTGGTGTTTAGTTCAGCTGTTTTTTGTTTGAAGGATAAGGTCACATGGGGGAGGAGCGAGTATGGCACAACGATAGTGACTCTTTTAGGGAAGCTGGAATTCCCCACATTTAAAAGCCTTGCACCTGACATTCTTTGTACTATGGGGAGACACGTATAATCAAAATGTGTTATTGTGACATAAACGGTTGATAGGTGCATCGGATGGAATTAAAAGTAAAATCAACTGTTGCATGGGATATATATATATATATATATATATATATATATATATATATATATATATATATATATATATATATATATATATGTATGTAGTAATCCAGGTAAAAACAGAATAAAAATCTAAAGAATTTCAACTGGGCTTATAAAAAGTGCTAAATATTAAATAGAGCTTTTATATATAATTATTTTTATATAATTATTTTATGTACATGTCTGTATAGATAAAAATAATTATATATATATATATATATATAAAAATAATTATATATATATATATAATTATTTTTATCTATATATGTATATATATATAAAAATAATTATATATATATATAGATAAAAATAATTATATATATATATATATAATTATTTTTATCTATATATATATATATATATATATATATATATATATATATATATATATATATATATATATATATATATATAATTATTTTTATCTATACAGACATGTACATAAAAATAATTATATAAAAATAATTATATATAAAAGCTCTATTTAATATTTAGCACTTTTTATAAGCCGGACAAATTTACATAATTTACATCAGTTCCTTCAATTCTTTATTTCCGCACTTCACTGGAGAATCATCATTTTCGTCTTACATACAAAACCATCAGTTTTTCCATATTAATCTATCTGTAGACCTACATGTGTTTCTTGGCGGACCGAACCATTCAGATTATTAATAATTACTAGCTTGATACTATTTGGTACTTGATATTATTTCTTTTTTGGGGGGTATATCATTAGTCTTTGCTACCTTTTTCTTCCATGTCCTCCTGAATTATCAGAATTTTATCAGTCTTCTCAAGGTTTTTGGAGAACTCTCATCGTTTTTTCTTCTGTGTTTCTTTTGCCTTTGAATTGTGTGAGTTGTTTCTACACCATATATTTCTATCATTTCCTGATGACTAACAGATGGACTTTTGAACTCTAATTTTTGTTCCATCCGCCAAGAAACAGAATATAATATATATGCTCTGAATTTTATAATAAATCTTCATTGAGCTTGTATTTGGAAATTTTCAGATACTGTAAGGAATATAAAACTAAAAAAATATTTTCCTCATAAAAACCAATAATATATATATATATATATACATAAATATTTGTTATTGTTTATTTATCTATGGACGTATACGTTTCGTCTCTTTTCAATCAAGTCTCATCAGCATAGAAGTACGACTATTCACCACCGGTCACACGATTCGAAACCCTGGATTACAAGTATTTTTTAACCCCAATCCAACGTCGCTAACCGATAGGCCAGTTCTGAACAGCTTATAAACAATGATAATTTTAACACTTTTAGAGGCGGCGAAACATACAGGCATTCAACTTCTATAAGTGAAGGAATGATGCATATAAAGCAAGTGACGTCACGCTGTGTTATTACTACCATTTACAGTGCTCTACTTTTTAACAAGGAGCTTCAAATATAAATATTTGTTATTGTTTATTTTTCTATGGACAGACGGGTATAACCTTTATATTAAGGGAATGTGACTATCATTTCTCCGAGATTATTGGGATACCGTGGCAGGACGTGAACAGCCCTTCCAAAGACATCCCCACGGCATGGATCACTAAGTTACACTCCCCCGGAAAGTAATCGTGAGCATTTCTAGTATGGGTGTTTCTTGCATCTATGTGACTTGCACATCATTTATTTTTTATACTTTTCATCGATTATTGCATTGAACAATGTTATATTGTAAAATATTAACACATTTTAAACATTTTAAAACATTTTAATTTCGAAATTAAATCAACCACAATGTATTTCAGTTTCTTCGTAAACAAAACATCCATTTTAATCTGTTTGAATGGGGGAGCATTTAAACGATCGAATAGAAAGTCATTTCTGACTTTAAAAAATAGAAGAAAAACAAAAATGAAAGTATTAAAAATCTCAGGCAACGCCAAGTAGGTAACGCTAGTTATCTTCTATATAAAATAGACTGGATTTTTATCCTGTAACTTTTACTATAGTAAGAAAATAATCACATGCATCAGAGGCTACGAAGCTTACCACATTATTCACCTACTTCACTCAGGCGTGTTTCAAGAAACTTTCATTTAATATCATCCTCAAACATTAAATACTATTATTAAGCCCTTATATCTGACTCTCCCAAAAACGTAATACAGAGGGTAGCATACTCATTTCCCCCTGAATATTTTACTCCTACCATGTAACTTTTACACACTGTAGATAATATTAAATAAGAAACTAATATTCGAAACACTGATTATTATTTCAATTTTTAATCATTAAAACATACTACTTATAACATAGGTATCATAAACTGAATAAGAACTGCTCCCTTCATAAAGATTACACGAATAACAGAATACCGAGTTTGCACCTAACGATTTCTTACTTTTTCACCTAAATCTATTCACATTCTGGAATTTCAGAATCAATATACAAACGCCTCAACTTTTAACCAAACTCGATTCAAAATGGCGTCCTCCATCCACTACTCCCAAGTTCGACGCAATTTACTTCCAATTATTCTATTTTTTTAAATTATAAATTATTATCATAATTTACCATTTCGTACATACAATTTTCAGTTCTCACATTCATGATATTTTAAAGGCTTCAACATCATTTATGAACATATAATAGTGTCACAGCCAGCACAACCTCCGATTCCATTGTTTACAACACTTGTACTGTAGCCTGTAAAGTCACATTCTTTATGACACAGTCAGCTACAATTAAAACCTAAACATTATTCCGGATATGAGGTCTCTAGGTTCACTTTCTGGGATAGATTACCTTCTAGATTTCGCATCTTAACATTACTGTTAGTGTTCACTCTTCACGACTTCTCAGTACATTTTTTACGTTACATAAATAACGTCTTCGTACAAAAAAATTATTTATTAAATTCTTTAACCAAATCGATTCCTTTCTTCTTCATCAGTAAAATGTTTCACTTCTGTCCATCCATACCAAGCTTACGTTTACACGAGGACATTATTAAGCAAGATGATTCTGTATTGTTAACGTCAAGCTAAGTATATTTCGAACAAGTTTTATATTACAAAACATATATTAATTAGATTTATTTTCATCACTAAATATTACGACGTACATCACATTCTTATGGCTTATTTTCATAACAATACCTATTCATACAATATGTTATAAATTTTGCTAGCATTTCATGTACGATACCATCATTTCTTCCTGTCTACTTATACATAACTTTTATTTGTTCTATTCTGCAATGCTACTTGCATCAATCTTTTCTCGGTACTTCAGCAGTTTACAGACTGTGCTGAAATAATACCGTTACTCTTTACATACCGATTCTTAACATGGGGAAGGGGGGATACAGTCCGAGTTTGTAAACTGCAGAAGTATCCTTTTCTCTTCTCGATCAGTAACGGAGAAATCCTTTTAGACTGCGCTGCGCCAATTTTTCTTTGGGGTCCAATCCGAAAAGGCTCCTTTTTGCAAAGAGGTGAATTTTCCCCAATTAAATAAGTTAACTATTCTGTACTTTCACTGAACAATTTAATAAACATAAGATACTGTAAAAAATGTATTTTAACTTGGAAATCCTATCTAAAAAAAAAGGCCCAGGTCCGTAAACTACAGAAGTATCCTTTTCTCTCCTCGATTAATTAGGGAAAATACATCTCCTCACAAAAGGGAAAACTTCGAAGTGGTACAAACAGTACAATTATCACAGTCTAGAAGGATTTCTCCTTCACTGACCCAGGAGAGAAAAGGGTATTTCTGCAGTTTACGGACCGGTACCATGCTATTTTTCAGATATGATTTTCAGGTTAAGTTACATTTTTATGGTATCTTTTGTTTATTAAATTGTTAGATGAACATACTTAACAAAGCCCCTCCCCTCTCCTCCCCATTTTAAAATGGGTTTGTTAATAATAACATTATTATTTCAGCCCGGTTCGTAAAGTTCAGAAGTACCGAGAAAAGATTAAGTATAGTATAAGAGATACTACACTTTAATGTTAATTCTATTTTGAAAAGTATAACATAAATTAAAAACCAACAAGTAAACAATATTAAAATCGAGACCAGATTTGTAATGTGGGGAAAATCCGTCAACGTTAATTATATTTTGAAAAGTAACGAAATAATAATAAAAATAAACCAAAAAGAAAAATATTGTTTTCAGGAGAGCGGGGAATGAAAATAAGCACCGAATTATATTTTGTAAACATTAAATGCACATGATCCTTTTTATTTTTAAATGGTTGCCATTAATAAATGCAGACGATTCTCTCATTCTTTTATATTTCTTCCAGGCAACGGCGGGCCACAGGTCCTACTAGTTCATAAACTAAAGCCGGTGGTAGGTTTACACTGATTGTGTACTCAGCACTTATACCCTTGCTCTTAGCCTCATTAATTATAAATTTAAGAGTTCAAAAGAACAGTTTCGAAAGTATATATGCGATTGCTACTAACATCTTGGTAAAAAAAAAACTAAAAATGGTTTAATTTATCTGTTTTACTGCATATCAACTGTTCTGGGTTTTGTTTTGCGACATATCAACCCTTTTGTGTTTGGCTTTGCCGTTAGGTTTTACAGCATTGCAACCTTTTGGGTTTTTGTTTTTATTTTTGTTTATGGAATTTTAACCTTTTTAAGGTTTGGTTTGATTTGGTTTGTCCGTTTTACAGCATCTCAAGGATTGGAGGTGTTTTATTTTTTTGTTTCATGGTAGAGCAACGCTTTGGGGTTTAGTTTGGTTTATTTGTTTATGAAATATCAACCTTTTGTTGTTTTTTTTTGTCTGTTTTGGGTTTGGCTTGGTTTTACTTATTTATTTTATGGCATATTAACAATTTTATGGTTTGGTTTAGATGGTTTGTTTATGGCATAGCAATCCTTTTGGGTTTGTTTTGGTTTGTTTGCTTCATGGCATATTAAACCTTTCAAATTTTTGTTTGTGTTGTGGCATATCAACTCTTTTTATGTTAAGTTTGGTTTGTCTTTTTTACTGCATGTACACCCTTTTAAGTTCGTATGGTTTGTTTGTTTTTATTGCATATAAATCCTATTATCATATGTAGTTGTGGTGGTGGTAGTGGTGGTAATAGTAGTAGTAATAGTAGTAGTGATGGTATCCTTTGATTCCGTATGGCACACTCGATATTGGTAAGTGCTATTATCATCCTTAATATAGTATATCTGTCCAACTACAATATGGAAAGAAATCTAGCATCAAACAGCATATTTTATGTCCACTGACAATGTTTTATGTGATGTTTGCTACTTATCAATGATGTCTGGTCCATAGGCACTGCCAGTGCGGGTTCTAAGGGCTCACGTTCCCACCTCCACGTCAATTTTAATTAATTTTTCATGATTCAATAAATTATATATTTTATAAGATACACAAGTTTTCAAATTTAAAATTCTGACAAAATTTAATAGCAGTTTTCAAAATAGTGCTAACTTAACTGAACAAATTTATTTTTTAATATGTTGTTACTGTTAAAAGCTACTCTATATAATTTTTCCCAATAGTATTTTTTATTAAAGGGAGAAAAACTAAAACTAAGGAGGCCTACAGTGCTGCTGAAATATCCTTCTTGAGACCCCTAAGCAAACATGATCACTTTTCTCCCCGGGTGGGTAGGTAGGTTCTGCAGTACTCTCTATTTTCGATATTTATTCACTTCTTTATTCTATATAGCTTTTTTAATAAGCAGTTTGTGATGAAAAAAAAGAAAACTTTTACAACTTAAAAATGTTTTATTGATGAATTTATTGTTAAAAAAAATCGTGTTTTCTAGCATTCATTAATATTAAACGTTGTATAAATTTTTAAAACCTAGATATTAAAAAATATAAAAAATGTTAATATTTAATTTTTTTAAATATTTATTTTAACTTTGTTCACAAATAATTCTTTTGTTTTGAATTTAATATAAAAGTAAAGCAAAGAAAAGTTTTTAAAAATATTTATTTGAAAAAAGTAATTTTTATTTTATTGAAGGTTTGGTAAAAAGTAAGCCAAAAAGATTTTAAAAAGTTAAAGTTTTAATGTTCTCTGAAACAATACCCCCAAACCTAAAATAACTTCATTTAATAATAACACAATGTAACACATGTTTTGTTTATTTGTATTTTTTTATGTGTTTATATTTATTTTTTGCTACTGAATTAAAAAATCACATTTGTTTTGGCATAACATCGAAAAAAAAATTTTTTTTTCTTAATTTAATATTTTCGCGTTTTATACACAACCTTTCTCTACAGCAGTATGTTGTAAAGATAATTACACAGCATTTAGTACTTTTTTCATATATTGAATGGTATTTAGTAAATACAATGTTAGTTAGAACAAAACAAACCATACAACTTTGCAATGTAAATGCTTTGATCACTTTTTTTTTTAACTTAGAAGTGCTTTGGCTATCGAGATTTTCTAAAGTGCACATTTTCATCTTTTCTGACAAGAGACCATATATAATCTCTCATCATCGCAGTATCCCATCGCCCTAGATATCTTCTTTTCATTGTAGCGATGTTCTGATGAAATCTCTCACCATGTTCTTAACTGATATCACCCAAGTTTTCGGGGAAGAAATCTAGATGAGGATGCAAAAAATGAACTTAAAGGTTCATTTTTTGCATTCTCATCTCATTCTCATCTTATTCTCATACGACAACCCAGTTTCCTGAAGTTCTCAATAAGCTTTGATACCAGTTGTTTGTAATTAGGATCCTTGTGATTTCCTAAGAATCCACGAACTACATCACGAAATGCGCACCAAGCTTCTTTTTCAACTTTTGTCATCGCTCTTTCAAGTTTCTCTGACTTCAACATTGCATTTACTTTATGTCCAACAAATATACCACCTTTGATCTTAGCATCTGATAGCTTTGGAAACATGAGACGAATTTCTTGAAAAAGTTTCTCCTCCAAAATCTAAGGCCGTAACAAACTATTTTACTAATCCTAGTGGAGTGCCACTCAATGGAGTGACACTCAGTCGAGTGACAGTTATCATAGAAATTGTAGCATGACATCTCAGTCACCAGTTAGCAAGTTATTTCCTGGTCACCGAAAATAGAGTCTGTATGCTATCCACAATTTGGACCTGCTTTTTTTTTTCAATATAATAACCACACACATAGAAAAATGTATCTGGAGAATTTTTACATCCTCTAGTAACCATCTTAATAAGAACAGAACTTAGTAATTGATCTGAAAGAGAAAATTAGATATACATTTAGTAGCAGAACATATAGCATTTTCTAATATATGATGACATTGAAAAGCGATGTATTTCTATAACGGTCGATGATACAGAAAAAATAATAACATTTTTGGAATCAGCAGAGAAAATCGATTAAAAAACAGTAAAAAAAATACAATACACAAAACTTTTGTAAAAAATTGTTACGTTGTGAATTAAAAGAGTTCATATTGACTGAAGTGCCTGTCCTAGAAAAAAAATACTTAGTTTAATTCAGATCCATTACTAAAAGAATAAGATCCAGTTTTTTAATTGGCTGTCTCTTTAAAAATATTGAGATCATTTCCCCAAAAATAAAATCCAATTTTTGGATAGGCCCTTTATTTTTTCTAAATAAGTAAGATTCAAATTGAAATTTACTTGTATTTTAGGAAAAGGGGTGTCTTTAGAAATAAATATATAATTGTGTATCTAAACTCTTTTAAAAGTTTCCAAATTTTAATTACTTAAACAAAAATGCTTTTTTTAACATTAAAGGTCACTGCTTATCAAAACCTAAAGGCTACTCGAGAATAAGGTTTAATGAGTTTGACTCGAAGATAGGGGTTAAAGAGTTTGGCTGCTGGATGGTGAAACAACATCGCGTTCACCGGCACGATGGTTGTAGGAGGGCAGAAATTGATTATTTACGGGGACGGTTCAACAAGAACTTGTTTGCATTCGACTTGAAGACGACCATATTGTAGTCGGCAGGGAAGCAGGCTCGCGGTACTGTGTCCCACAGACGGGCAGTTCTAGGAAAGAAGCTCTGTCCATAGAAGTTTTGTTTCGTCTTGGGCACTCAGAGGGAGAAAGGGAAATCACTTAAAGTAAAAAAAACTAAAATAATGTAGCTTTTAAATGAATCTTTTTATTGTTTTAAACGTAAATCAAGTGTTAAAAGGCAACATTGCATTTTTTAAGACCGAGTCTCAAATATAAGGACACAAAAGGGCCATTATGTGCTGTCTCCCTTGAGTTTGAGATATCTGCTTTAAAATATGCGATTTTATTTTTTGACCCTTTTATTTGAATTCAACAAAATAAAAATGTGCACTAAAAAAATTACTGGGGCCCAAATAAGTAGAAGTCATAGAGAGGCCAGTTCGGACAATAAGGAGGATAAGAAAGCTGTTCACAACCAAACTTTACTGTTCTTGCTGCAGTATGAGACCTTGTATTGTCCTGGTGAAATATGACTCTGAGAAAATTAAAGGTCTCTTTTGTTCTTCACATCCTTTTTTACTCATCAAGGGAGTTGGCTAAAACATGCTTCTCCGTATACATAACACATTCTTCTGTAAATTTAACATGGTTTGAACTTCTCAACCACCAAAATTGTGATCATGGACTTTTGTTCAATCATGGAACTCACTTGTTTCTTTAAACAATTAAGACAATTTGTGAGAATATTTTTTACGACCAATAAGAATAAAAGAAAGTAATTTTTTCCCCATGAACTAATTTTGTCCCTGATGATCGAAAGGGAATGAATATTACAGGTTTTTTTTGTTTTTTTTTACCATGACCACCTCACAGTCATACAAAATCTGATGAGGTTTGTTAATCTAACTTTCTATTATTTAATAGATTAAAGATTCTATGTTGACTAAAGTACTTGTCAAAGCAACCTAAGAGAGTACACAAAAAACTAAGTTTAATGAGATCTTTTAAATATGTATGCAAATCTAGGGGGGGGGTACACATATTTTTCATTTTCTACTTTTTAAATTTCAATGTTTGATTTTTATGTTTATTACTCAATATATTATAAGCAGATAAATGAATGAAAAAATAGTAGGCAAATCAAATATAACGAGACCAGATCTATCTAATGAATTAAGCCATTTATTTTATGTCCACCATTGGTGTTGTCTTTGATATTCGTTCCTCATTAAATAATGTATTCTGATAAAAGAAATAAAGGTCTCATAAAGGAACCCCAGAGAGCAAAAAAACCCTCATTTTAATGAGTTATTTTATATATATATATTTAATTTATGGGTGTGTATACGCATTTGCATCTAATTTTTAGATGCATCCTCACACCTCTATGTGAGGCTTTGTCTGTCGATCAGTCTGTCACATTACAGTTAAAAATGGCATTTAGATCATTGAACGTGTAGATTGAATTGCCATATCTAATTTTAGATGAATCCAAACATCTCTATAAATGGCTGTGCATGTGTAATGTTTAAGTTTGAAATTGCATTTTTGTTTGTCTGTTTGGCTTATGTTTCAAGTAGCATTTTAATTGCTAAATACACAGATTGAACAGAAACATCTTAAGACCATCCTCTTTTTTACATGCTATTATATATATATATACTAGCTGGCTTTGTCGGCTCACTATCACTTTGCAAAGTTTGTTACTTAAAATAATTGAAACATAATTTAAAATGATAAACATTTCATTCATAACTTTGTCATAAACATAAAAGAAAATTTTTCTCATTTATTCATATAAACATTAACATTTTTGTAATTTTGATACTGATTTATCTTTTAAATGTGACCGTAAAGAAAAGAAAAGAAAAATTTGCCTTTTCACTTACAATTTAGAAATACATCGCAACTTGTTAAAAATCAAGTCGGTCTCTTAAAAAAAATGAACATTTAAACACAAATGCTAAATATTTGTCCAGGAAATAAAACAATATTGCAAAACATAACTATAACAATACTTGAATTCAAAATCAATAAGAAATAATAGGTAATTAAAAAAATGTCCTTTTACAAAACCAATATGCAAATTAGTTAACTTTGTGACTGATATCACATATACATAAGCAGTATATAAAAAGATTTTTTTTAACCACCGTTAGTGTGAGAAATGGGCACAACTTTCACATTTATTATATATATAATATTAAATTATATTTTTTATACTTTACCTACGTACGATGTCGTTTCGAGCTTACGGCTCTCATCAGTGCAGGGAAATAACCATCTCAGACAGTCACAAGGCGCAAACCCGGCTCACAGAGACACCTTGAATCTGTAAGCGTTCACTTAATCCACAGGGTCATGAGAGATTGTAACATGATAACGGAAGTATTAAGTGATATTTACACTGAAAGCGGCGAGTATAAATATCTAAACATTCGATAGAACTCAACGACAGAGTCGGAGCATGGCACTGAGGCTTTTAAGTAAGTGTTTATTTTTTTATCTATCCAACAGTGCTCTACTTTCAATTTTACTTGAGAGGGACCTCTAATAATATTAAATTATAATTTTTTAATATTTTACCTACGTACGTAGTCGTTTGAGCTTACAGCTCTCATCAGCGCAGGGAAATAACAATCTCAGACGGTCATGAGGTGCGAACCCGGCTCACAGAGACACCTTAAATCTGTAAGCATTCACTTAATCCACGGGGCCATGATATATATATATACAGGGTGAGCCAAAAGTAGGTCGACAGTAAAAAACATTTATTTAGAGATCACTTATACGTACAATTACATGTAATAAAACAATTATATTAATGAAAATTAAATGTTATTTATCAACCCAAGTGTTCAAACTGTTTTCCTTCTTGATTTACACAGCTTTGAAGTCTGCCTCTTATGCTTCGAAAAACATTTCAAGATGTCCACCTACTTTTGGCTCACACTGTATATATATATATATATATATATATATATATAAGTTAATCCAACAAAAGATATAAGAGGCAACTAATATCTTTAATTAGTGAACATCCGGATAAAACTGAAGCTCAATATACTGGATAGAGCATTAATAGCATTATATAAAGTGAAATAATAAAATAAGGTGCAAATCAAATTTTATTAGAATTCAATGTTCAGGCAAAGTACCTTAAAGTCCTTAACTCATGAGTTTTCAAAGAAAATTGTTCTCCTCAGAGGACCATTACCGCAATGACATTACTGCAGGTAATGAAATTAAACTTTGAAAACATATAAAAATATATATAAAAATACATAAAAGTATATAAAACATCAAATATATCAGCCCAAAACATACTTTTATGTTAAACCTATACAGTTCATCCAAGTCATACAATTTAAAACATATTCAGGAAAGATATCCAAGAGGTTGATTGAAAAGTGATCCAGGTAGTGAATGGTAGTCCAAAATCGAAAAAGTTATCCAGGCGGGAAATCTGTTTGCAAACGATGACAGTGAAAAATGTATCCAAGGTGTATGCAAATTAATAAAACGATAAAAAACCCAAATCATATGAAAAGTTCAGAAAACTCACTTGGTGTTGAATATTATAATGTTCAAAGAATTTTCTTTGAAAACTTATTAGTTAAGAACTTTAAGGTACTTTGCCTGAACATTGAATTCTAATAAAATTGGATTTGCACCTTATTTTATTATTTCACTTTATATAATGCTATATATATATATATATATATATATATATATATATATATATATATATAAGATGAAAAGTTGTCTGTCTGTCTTTCACACTTTATTCATCCAATGCAGACCTAAAAGCCAACCCAATTATCAATCACTTTATAGCAAAATAAAACATTGTGACTAAGATGCCCTTTTTCATGTTATTTATTAATTTTAGGAGGAATAAAGAGTAAGAGAGACAATTCTCTCTTTTAAACTGAACACAAGAAATTAAATTATATTATATTTGTTTTTTATTTAACAAATACTTTATTTTTTAAAATCAAAATTAATTAATTTACTTCACAGCTCTATAAGATAGTAAAAAAAACAAATGGTCCACACCAATTTTCGTGTCGATACATAAAAGTCATTTATCTTAGTCATTTTCAAATTTCACCACTAAGGATAAGAGGACTTTCATAACCTGGCTATAAAGTTGAAGAAGATTTTGAGAATCCTGGCAAAAACGTCTACTTCAGCTCGTATATTGCAAGCAAATAAATGTATAGGAAATAATAGGCAAATCAATTATAACGGGGCTAAATGTATCTACTAAAAAAAAACAGAAATTTAAATGTACAAACTTAGCAAATCAATTATATAATCATGATTTGATGTCTTCGGTTTCTTGATTCCTTGTTATAAAGAGTTAAAATTGTTTTGGTTTTTTTTTTGCACAGAATAGCCTCATTATTGTCATTTTGAAGTTATTTTTCATTAATTATTTAGCATTTTAGAAAATTGGATAAACCATGGCATATTATGCTGAGTTGAAAAAAAAACAGATACATACATGATACAGAATAAATATTCTAATGAAAATAAAATTACCTCTAAAGAACAAGGAAAACATTAAAAATTATTTGCATTTATACGTGTATATAATTCTTAAAACACAACACATGCGTGCGCGCGCACACACACACACACACACACACACACATATATATATATTTTTAAATTATACAAAAATGTACTTAGTTCCATATTTTACTGCAGTTTTACAGTATCAACGATTATCAGAGGTTGGTTTACTTCTATATGCAGAAAAGTCTATCTAATTTTCGACTTTAGACCTAAATAGCATTGCATCTGACAAATCGAGATTTTATTCTGCTTAGCAAATTTTTATTTATTATTGCTGCTCCACGTCCTTTGCAATAGAAAAAACGTACTTTGTTTACGTTTCTTTCAAAAATACTTATTCTTACCGTGAAAATTGGTAAAATGGGGGATTTTTAATTACAACTTAAAAATGCAAATTTCAGCTTATGTCAATAATAAAAAAAAATAATTTATTGCTCTATCTATTTTAGCTTTCAGATAAACAATTATATTTGTTTTCAATAAATATTATCCCATTCATTTCTTTAAATTATTTGAATATAATAATAATAGGTAAAAATTATTGATTCATGTATACTGTTAGTTTATAAAGCAATCAATAAAAAGTTTCCCGATGCATCTTTTAAAATTACTGCATGTGTTTCAACTTTCTAACAGACTCGAAATTTGTTGGCTAAGTGAAGTGGTTTAAACAAAATAACTCAGGCATAGGAATATCACAGTATTCCTATGTCTCAGTTAAGTTCGTTTGTGTATGTAATTTATGTATCTATTGCTGTATTAAGCTGAAGTCTGTTGTGATAGGATGATTTTTATATTGATAGTATTTGGTTACGGTAAATTGAAGTCCCATGCGACTGATGAATAAGCTGAGTTGTCTCTGATCGCTTTTTTATGATTATATTAAATATTAGGTAGAAACTGAGTGCTCGTCTTAATGTTTGTCTTCTAGCATTTATGAGCGGTGTGTTAAACAAGGAGCTAATTTCGGGTCTATTTTAAAATGTTTGAAATCTTTTACAAGTGAGTTAAAGAGTTTGTGTGCATTTCTTTTTTTGTATATCAAAAGTTTCTGTTCGTTTAGCGTTACAGCTCTCTGTACAACTATTTTGATGAATTTGAGGGGCTAGTTACTATAAAAAAACTGTTGATCTGTAGGCTTATATCAGTATATTCTGTGAAGCTAGAGCAAATGCATTTGATCCATATACAAGAGCTATAAATGACTGGGCTTAAGATTATTAGGATGATTGCTATTGAAATCTAGATATCTATGGATAACAATGTTATAATGTGGCTGTTGTTGACACACACTAGCACACCAAGGAAAGGATAGTTAAATAAAAAATAAATTCAGTCTGACATTCTACAAACTGAGCTAGTTGCCCTTTCTTATAAATAAATCTTAAAATATTCCCTTAACAAAATAATTATACATTCGGTGTGACATCATAGATTTATGATTTACATTATGTTTCAAAAAATGAATTTAAAGATAACTAATGATAAAAAATAAATAAATAAATGGGTAAACATTATCAATAGCGTTGGAAATTATTTTAATAGTCCCAAACAATTTATTTAGCTTTAACTACGTACTGTATGTAGTTTATTTTTGCAATTATATGCTTCTAGGCATATAAATAGGAACACGTTCTCACAAACAGTGAGAGAGAAGTGGCTGACGCGGTAGTCTAGCAAAAATATGCAGGAGGATATTTTGCTAGTCTACTTATAATATAACAAGGACATTCTCTGTCTGGATGTCCGTCAGCAGAAATTTTTCTAAACGTAAGAAACTTATTTTAAATAAACAAATAAACAATAAAGAAACTTGACGCCGATAAAATCGAAACTGCAGACCTGAGGCCTGCAGTCTTTGTCATTAGTAACTGAGTTAACTGACTGAACTTATGAAAGTCTTTCAAATTAACTCACTTAAAAAATTCACTGAATCCGCTCGGTTGACTGTGGAACTCTTCAGTCACACGAGGAAAATACGCGGCAGCCGAGCTAAAATATACGACTGCAGACTTTCGATTCTTTTGTACACCAGAGGTGCGTCTGAAAATTTTCGATATTTTTTACACCTGAGGTGCGTCCATAAACTTTCGATTCTTTTGTACACCAGAGGCGCTTCCGTAAACTTTTGATTCTTTTGTAAACCAGAGGCGCATACGTAAACTTTCGGTTCTTTTGTACACCATAGGGATGCCCATAAAATTTTGATTCTTTTGTACACCAGAGTCATATTCGTAAACTTTCGATTCTTTTATACACCAGAGGCACGTACATAAACTTTCCATTCTTTTGTACACCAACTGAACTTATGAAAGTTTTTCAAATTAACTCCCTTAAATAATTCACTGAACCTGCTCGGTTGACTGTTGAAATCATCAGTAAAAGGAAGAGGAGACGTGGCAGCCTAGCTAAAATATACGACCGCCGGGAGAATATTTTAGCTTGTCAACTTATAATATAACGAAGACATTCTTTGTCTGAATGTTTGTCTGTCCATCAGCGGAAATTTTTCTAAACGTAAAAAACTTATTTTACATAAATAAACAATAAAAAAAACTGGACGCCAACACTGGAAATCAAAACCACGAACCTGAAGCCTGCAGTCTTAGTCATTACTGACCGAGCTAACTGACTAAACTTAAACAATTCACTGACCCGCTCAGTTTACTGTGGAACTCTTCAGTCACAGGAGGAAGAGACGCGGCAGCCAAGCTTAAATATACGACCACAGACTTTTGCACATCAGAGGTGCGTCCATAAACTTTTGATTCTTTTGTACACCAGAGGCACGTTTGTAAACCTTCGATTCTTTTGTACACCAGAGGCGCATCCGTAAACTTTCGATTTTTTTGTACACCAACTGAACTTATAAAAGTCTTTCAAATTAACTCACTTAGACAATTCACTGAACCTGCTCGGTTGACTGTGGAATTCTTAAGTCACAGAAGGAAGAGACACGACAGCCTAGCTAAAATATACGACCGCAGTTAGTATATTCTTGATCGGCATTGTCCTGAATAAATGATATATAAAATTAAAAAAAAGATATTCATTCTTTGGGGGTCAACTGGGCCAGGTTTTGTCAGAGGGAGAGGGGGAGGGTGGTCAGTGTTATTTGGAAAGAAAATGCCCACTCATTCCTCGAGGAATCTATTATACAAAGGAGTTGTCTGTGTGTATGTGTGTGTATGCCCAGCTAGAGAAGAATGGGCTGGAGAGGGAGAAAGAGGGTGTTTTGGAGAGAGAGAGGGGTGAGAGAAATATATAGAGCCGCATAGAGAGAGGTAGAGAGATAAATAGTTTAATAGAAATATGTTACACTTTTACCCCGGGCAACACCAGGTAGCTTTGCTAGTACTAAATATAAAACGTTTCTTTTATTGATTACCCGAACGAGAGTGGAAGTGATAGCTTACAATAATAATAATAGCTAGAAAATACTGTCTTCAATTGGAGGGGGGATTATTTAAAAATAATAATATTCATAAAATACCAAGTCTTCATTTTTTTTGTTCATCTCTCAACATGTTGGGCTTGAAGTAGAATTTTAACAATTAGCATTCTGCTACCATTTCTTTTTAATTGTTTTTTAATAATAACAATAATAATATTAAGAAAATAATGTCTTCCATTAGGAGGGGGTGGATTATTTAAAAATAATAATATACATTCTACTTACTCATTTTTTGTGTTTATCTCCTGATGCGTGGGGCTTAAAGTAGAATTTAACTGACTTACATTCAGCGAAACATTTATTTTTTTTAGTTTTTCAGTAAGCTTAATATTTTTCAATACTAAATAAAAAACCTTTTTACTAATATAACGAGGAGGGGGGATTATTTACCAATAATAATTATCCAGAAAGCCAGGTATCTATAAGTTTTAATCACAATAGAATTTTATTTATGATGTTATATTCGATTTTGGAACAATTCAATTTAAAATGAGTGAAGTCTAAACTTTTTACACAACACCAAACATTTTACTGTTTTGCATTTCAATTTTGTCGATTGGACGATCTAATATTTTTAAATGAGTGTGGAAATTAATAACATGTACAAATGAAGGTACATGCATATTATTATACAGATAATACTAAATTTCACCTACCTAGGTTTTATAGCTTAAAAGTAGTTAACATATATTCAAACAGATACATGTTTGTCATGCTAGTATCGATTTATGAACCTTCAAATTAAGAATTATTCTTTTTTTTTTTTTTCAAGATAAAAATGTTCATGTCAAAAACTTGTAATCCTAGAATAATATTAGTATAAGTAATGTTATTGAATTTTAAGAAGAACATCATATAGCCACTGACCGCCAGTTTCTAACCACTAAAAATTTTAAATTATTATATTGAAAAAGCAACCAAATTTAGGAAATCTTGAACATCTCTTCTTGTTTTTGTTTTCTTTTTTCTTCTAGCATTTATTTGCCACTGCCAGTAAAATGTCATTTATCAATGATAATAAAAAATAAATAAATAATAACAACAATACACATTTGAACACATACATATATATTCATGCATACCTATATATATATATATATATATATATATATATATATATATATATCACCCACTATATATGCATATAGGGAAAAAAAAAGAAGGAGGGGCTAGAAGGAGAGGAGCATAGAGAAAAACAAAACAAAAGGAGATTGAGAGAGAGTCTGAAAGATCGATAGAGATAGATATAGAGTGAAATAGGTGGACTAAGAACGAACAGAAGAAGGGAAGAGAACAACAGAGAAAAAAGAGACAAAAGCAGCGCTAGATATAAAGAAAGCAGAGAGAGAGAGAGAGAGAGAGAGAGAGAGAGCAAAGAGATGGAGAGAGAGAAAGGGTTTTTGAATTATAGCTAGCACCAGGAAGAAGCTGTGATTTTGTCCCCTGAGGCAGAAATTTTCTTCAACCTCCTTCACTGCCTCAGGCATGTTGCATTTATAACTATGGAGACTGACTAATAATAAGGGGTACTGACCCTTACTGGGCGGATTGATGGCTTGCTTTAATGCAGCAAGGGCCAATTCTGTTGAAAGTGATTGCAGAAGAAAATTGCTCTGCAAAAAAATGCTAATCTATGTTAAAAAGGCCATTTTCTTAAATAAAAAAAATTCTCTGACAGCTTTCTTGTTGGTTTTTCATTTAATTTTTTTATGTCTACAAAAAATATCTATCAACAACAGGAACCAAAATTAAGCCTAGCAGCAGAAATCAAATTTAATATATACTTGTATAACTGTTACTTTTGACTCAGTCGAAAGATATTGAAATGCTTTCAATTTAAAATAATAAAAAGTTTTAGTTCCTGCAAAAATGTTCGAACTTAATTTTTTGTTAAGCTTTAAAAGGAAGAAAATCTTCTCATCCTGGAGTTTAAGTTGGTTTGGTTGCATTTAGACTAGATTTTTTTCCTGAATATTAAAATCAATTTTTCAGTTCTTTGATACAACATGGGTATGTGTGAAAATTCATGTTTTCTTTTCGTTTTGCAGCACAAATTAATCCTGATATTTGTCTTGTGCCTTTAAACTTTAATTCAAACCAGCAATTATTTACTAATTGACAGTTTAAAGGCTTCAAATTCATTTTCAAATTTCGAATCATAACAAAGTAAACACATGTCGATCATTCTTTTTTGTCTAATTATGATAAATAACATGTTTACTATATTGTGAATGTTCAAAATTTCAAAGTGATTTTGAAGCTTTTAAAGTGTTGATTAAAAGGTAATTTTTTACTTGAATCCAAGTTTAAAGCCGAAAGTCAAGTATTATGGTTCATTTATGCTATTAAACCAAAAATCATTTGATTTTTTTCTTTTCATCATGTAAATGTTTTAAAAGGATGAGCCAAAAAAGTCTAGATCCTGTTGCAAGCTGTTGGGGTATTATTCTAAATTGTATTGCATCCAACATCTCAAAGGCTTTGCATGCCAAATTTGGTTCAATTCTATCCAATATTTTAGAAAACTATAAGTTTTTATAAACATTATTTCTTACTCACTAGGAGTTCTCATATGTGTTATCTACCAGTGATTGCTCACTGGAAAAACAGGTGGTGTTCCCTGGAGTTGAAATTATAAGTCTTCCCAAACTTCCAGTACTCTCTGCTTCCTTCGATCACCATAGGAAATCACTTTTCAGTTTAACATTGAATTCTCGTTGATAATGGCAAATGGATTTATCTGGAACCTGAGTGACAATAAGTCTCCTCAGGGTTCCAGTACTTCCAGTAATGAAGGTTTGAAAGATGCTTCAGTCTTTCTATCCTTTCAGACCCTTCACAACCATTTCATGTGGTACCAACTTATGTTAGTGTTACCACATTTTTTCTTTTGTAGGGCGGGTCATGACATGTCAGATATCTCTCCTGACAACTCTGTTTTCTTGGGTTCATCTTAATATACTATCTATATTCTGGTTGTGTTTATGAAGTGCTATTCTATTTCATCTTACACCTGTGGTTAATTGCTGTCATCTGGCTGTGTGGGTTGGTTTCAGCACAAGAATTTTTCTTAATATTTCGTCTGTTTTCATCAGTGCCGTAATTTGTATGATGTCCATCCTCCCTTTGATTCCAATTTATTCTGGTCTATTTTTCAGGTTTTTCGGAACTGTCCATAGTTCTCCTAGAATCATTGGTATTACACTAATTTTATTTATGTTCCATATTCCATTGAGCTCTCTGGCAATCTCTATGTATTTGCTTAGTTTTTCTGTCTTGATCTTGACTCTGTTGGTTGCTGGGACAGTGAAATCTATTTGACATGTTTTTTTCCTTTTTGTTGATTATTATCATGTTGAATCTTCTTGTTTATATGAGTTTGTCTATTTGTATTTTCATGTTCCAGAAGATTCCATGCCTTTCGTTTTCCAATACTGGTTCCATTTTTTGCCTGTACCATTTGTCTGCATGTTCAAAACACAGTCGTTTGCACAGTTCTCAGTGGACTACCTTCCCAACTCGTGTCTATTTTTATATTTCTTTTGGGCTAACTTGTTGCATTCACTGATGATGTAGTTTACCGTTTTGTCTCTTTGTTCACAATGTACATTTATTGTTTTCCTGTGTTTTGTCTATCTTGACTTTTATGTAGTTCATTCTGATTGCATTATCTTGTGTGGTTGTCAGTAATGATTCCGTTTCACATTTTAAATATTTTTTCTGTAGCTATGTCCGTGTTTTTTGGCGTGTTATTCTTTCTTATTTCCTTTTTGTGTCTTGTTTCGCTGCTCTACATATATTTTTCAACTTGGCACTGCTTTTGGCAGCAGAAATCATCTTTTCTGTATTTTATGTTATGTATTTCTCTAGTCCTTTTATGGTATCATCTAAGCAATTCTCAATACTTACTAGTTATTTTCCCCTTCTTTCGTTTTACATAGAGTCGGCCAGTAACATCCTCTGAATGCATTGCACATGCATAATCATTAGTGTTCTGGTTCTTTGATCCAGCTTCTTGAGTTCTTCTTTTTTCCAGTTTATGAAGGGTCCAGAGTATCTAACTATGAATACTGCTTAAGTATTTATTCCTTTTATTAGGTTTCTACTATATAATTTAGCATCAAGGGATTATTTTATTCTTCTCGCATATTCTCTTTTCATCATCTCTTTTATCTCTGTTGATTTTATGGTGTCCGCTTCCAGCATGCCCAGATATTTATAGTTTCACGTTTGTCAAGTGACGTTCATCAGCTCACAATTGGATAAGTTCTATGCCTTCCATTGTTTCGAGTTTTTCCTTCTTCATCTGAAATAGTGCACATTTTTCCCTTCAAATTCCATTACTAAATCCTAGCTAAAGATTTTAGTTGTGTTTATTATTGTTTCTATCTCCTTTTTGATTTTGTTTTTTGCCAGTAGTTTAAGATCATCAATATACATGTGTTGGTTCATTTTTCCTTTTTATCCATAAATTTCTATTCTTCATTGCATCTCCTGAGCATGTTAATGAGTGATATCATAGCTATTATAAAAAGTAGTGGAGATAGCTTTCCGTTGAAAATGCCTCTGTATTTTAATTTGCAAGGTTTTGTCCTCCATTCAATTATCCATGTTTGAGTGATAGTGTCATAACTAAATTTTCTCAGAAAACATTGATCACATTTTCAATAACTCTGTTATCATCATCGGGTGGTTTAAACGATTCATTTCTAATACATCTCTCAGCAGTACAAATCATCCTTAAAATAATTTTTTTTTAAAGCCATCATAAATAAATTTAAAATTACATTTTTTATGTTTGTTTATCCTCATCACAAGGAAAGGTAAGATAGTTAGTTTAATTTTAGATTGGATTAGAGATGAGCTGTCACACCTTTTATATCAAGTGAGCTTCATGCAAAATTTGGTTCAGTAGTTTTGAATCATAAGTGTTTCTTATTTATTGTAATAGTACTTACTATAAACTGTTACCACCCATTCACTAACACTCATTTCGACCCTGTAAGCATGACACAGCAATTGCAATCTCATCTTTTCACTCATTGCATTTAACATGTCCAACTCCAACCATTTCATTAAAACTACAAATCTCAATTCCTTAAATAAAATTTTAAAAATATTTTTTACTTTTGTTCATCCCAAAACAAGGCATATTGTTACTGTGTTACGGGCCAGATTTATAGGGGGCGACCTGGGTGGGTGGGCAGCAGGATGTTTTTTCATATTACATTTAAATTTCTGCATGTTGGTATGATCAAGGAAGCAAAGAGCAGGAAGGGAATTCCAATGGCAAGTGGTCTGAGGAAAGAAACTATCAGAGTAGAAAATATTTTGGCATCTAAGGATTTCTACACTGAAGGGGTGGGATTTTGCATCTTGTCAGGTTTCTTTTTCGTTCAGCGGTTACAAGTGCAGCAATTTCATCAGAGCAAATTCCATGAAAGTACTTGTAAAACAAGCATAAGGATGCAACATCATAGTGAATGCACAGGGGCCAGAGCTTGGCAGACAAAGCAGGAATTATTAAGTTAGAAATTCTTTTTTGCACCCTGTCCAAGAGGGAGAGGCTAATAGTTGGTGCACTATCTCAGATGTGGCAACAATATTTAATCCAGGAGCGAATGGTGACTTTATATAGATATAGGATACTGGCAGATGTCAGAAGTTTTCTAGCTCGGTAGAGGGAGTCTACATTCTTTGCAGCTGACTTAGCAACATTTTCTATGTAAAGGAGCTTTGTGCTGGTAACATTAAATGTGACCATCCATTTTTAGCCCCATTCTACTACAGACTGGAGGTCATTTTCCATGGATTCAGCCATTGCCTTGGATGTGTGCGCATTCGATTTACCCTCAATGCCAGGAATAGAGGATGGTGTCATCAGGAATAATATAGGTCCAAGTATTGACCCCTGGGACACACCCGTGTTAATATGATGTTTAGATGTACAACCATCTTCCTTTTAGTTAAGAAAGATCTGATTATATTAAATATTCGTCTAGTAATAAGTTTATATTTCTGAGAAGACATTAATGCCAAACTTTTTCAAAGGCTTTGGAGATATCTAAGGCTAGTGCTCTACCTTCTCTTACCTTATCCGGTGTGAGGTATATACATTCAGAGATGACCGTTAGGATATCCGCAATAGAACAGGATGGCATAAACTATACTTTGGTCAGAGAGAAGTTTAGCATTTTCAAGGTGATGTTAATAAAACTTTTAATCATTAACAGTTTCTATCACTCCCTGTTATTTAACAAGTGGTCTCAACACAGTCTCTACCATATGCAAAAGTTATCAGTAGTAGTAGTAGTAGTAGTAGTAGTAGTAGTAGTAGTAATATTAGAATGTTGACCCCTTATGATGCAGTAGACATGCTAACTAAGGATTATTTATTCCAACATGAATCAATTTTTATTTACTTTTTAAACAAATCTTACCAAATACTAGAGATGATCATTGGATCTTTCTTTCCATCTCTCAAATCCTTTTGGAAAATACAGACAACAACATGGCTGCAAGATAAAAGTTACTTTCTCTGAGGTTCTGGATTGTGCTTAAGAAAACTTTTTAAGACTTAATGAAATGGAAAAGTGGTGCTGAGCTTAAATTCTTCAAATCGTTGTTATAAAATTCTCATGCAGGGAAGAAAATTAAATGGAAGCCGGATAAAACGGCTTTCTTAACAATTTCAAACGATTTATTCTTGTAAATCTTAACGTTAGTTTCAGTAGTTTCAGGGTGCTGAAAATAAATTTCAAAATTAAGAAATAAAATATTGACTTCTAAAAAACACAACAACAAATCCAATAATTCTTTGAAAACCATAAATACAGGTAGTTCAAGTTTTTGATTTCCCAGTTTTTTAATGTATTTTTATCTTTATAATTCTTTTTGAAAACACATTTTCTCTTTATGCTAGGCTTACAATGCTAAAATGAAGTAATTCCCCAAGCCACAACATATAATATATATATATATATATATATATATATATATATATATATATATATATATATATATATATATATATATGAGGCCTGTCTAAAAGGTATCCGCCCTTAAGCCAGAAAAAATATTTCAAATACGTGACGGGGTTGGGAGCCTAATCCCCCTCAAAGTAGGCCCTTGTGTTTGCATACACTTAGTCCACCGATTCATCCACTGCCGAAAACACCTCTGGGAGTCTTCTTTTGGAATGGTGTTCATCTCCGCCGTCGCGTTCCACATTATCTCTTTTTTCACACCCTCTCAACAACAGCTGCACTCCAAGCCGTTTGGGGCCTGCCAGAACTCTGGCCACTCTCTGCTGATGTGCGGCCATTTTTGAATCGGTTGAACCACTCCTTAATTTGTGTTACACTCATCGCATCTTCCCCAAACACCTGCTGAATCTTATGAATTGTTTTGCTTTGAGAATCACCAAGCTTTTGGCAAAATTTGATGCAGTACCTTTGCCCAACACGTTCAGTCATCTTGAGAGAATCGGTAATCCGATGAACACGTTGTGTAGCACCTCACTCCGCAACCGACAGACAGCGACTAACGTGCAGGAAGGCGGTGATAAAATTCACACATGCGCATGAATGTATCTTCCTTCACTGTGTAGAGTGACGCTGCCCTCTCGTTTCTATTTTGCACGGAAAAAATAAAGGTCGGGTACTTTTTAGACAGGCCTCGTATATGCATGTTTAGATGCATATATATATGTATGTATAGATGTATATGTATGCATATATATGTGTATATATGTACGTATATATATGGATACACATATGTATGTACAGGGTGTCCATAAAGTCTCTTTACAATTTAAAATTGAAAAAAATATTGTGCCTTCTCTTGATGAGTAGCCATTTTATAGGGGTTCACTTAGCAGTTGTCCTTCCATTAACAAAATATCTGAAATACGAAATCTTATAAAAGACTTCAATAAACACTGATTAAAACAAAAAAAATCTAGTCAAGATATTTCATCAACTGTCTTCTTAATAAATATTTTAAATTGTAAATAGTCTCTATGGACATCCTGTATATATATTATCACATGTGGCAGAGTTCTTATATAAGATATTTTAAAAAATAATTATACATCAACCATTTATTCCATCCCCTTTTCTCATTTCTCTGAAAATCCCGATTTGTATCTTTTATCTAAATTCAGCTAAGCAAAAGGTATTGACTGGTTTGGCTGAGAAACCAAAATCTCCTTCCCACACCACTGTGGGACATCGTATTACATTGCAGTCATGTAAAATCCAAAATTCCTTTCACACCTTCCTGCGAAAAATACAGATGTCTGATATTAAAAACTTTACCGGTTATATCTGAAATATCAAAGAAATGAGAATCGTACACCAAAGTGGAAATCATCCTATCCTTATTGCCAAAGCAAAGAAAAGATGAAATTAAGGATTTTGACAGTCATGTGACTGAGGTCCTGAGCTGTGTCCGCCAAGAGCAGATTCATTGTGCCAATCACTTTTCTATAAATAGAATTAACACCCAGATCTTTTTCAGTTTTCATCTAACTGTCAAAGAGTAAACCTGGCACTCATCTGCTGCAAGGAGCCCCCCCCCCTTTTGTAGCCAGCTTTTCACCTATTCTCAAAGTCATCAGCCTAGATGTGCTCAATGCCACCAAACCCGGAATTGAAGTCAAATTTTGGAAAATACATTGAAAACAATTAACCTGATGAATTCCTCCGGTAATGAAGCATAAACATGTTTGTGTAGCTTACTTGCCATAAGTATATTCTCATACTACTACTAAGCTCTACTTACCTATTGAGCTCAATGGCACACTGAACTCAATGGCACATTTAGCTTACTAGGTATCTTCCTATAACCAAGTCCATTTGTAGGAAGGTCAATAGTATATTTATGGAGGTCATAATCAATTATTTTGCTAAAGGACAGTTGACAGAAAAAGAATGATGCAATACTTTTAACCATTACTAAGTACTAGAACGTTTGAAAAAAAACTCCATTCTAATTTGAGACATTAACTTTTTACTAGAATATTCTAACTTAGGATGGGGTTGTTTTTTAGAACGTTCAAAATTAATTTTATGATTACTTTTTAACCTGTTGTGAATAAAAAAAATGTGTTGTAAAGTTTTGAGTTACTAAATATCGTTTTTTTTCATGGGATACTTTTTTAAGTTTATAAAAATTGTCTGACTGAATACCTAAATATATAATATATGTTCTACGAGCAGTGAAAGTGTAATTAATATAACTGTATTAGAAATACACAAAGAAACCTTTTTTGTTATGTGTTGTGGAATTTTGTGTGGCTATATATATATATATATATATATATATATATATATATATATATAGCCACACAAAATTCCATTCTATATATATCCCTATATTTTCATTCTATAAGAATAGGATAGCAAAGATATTTTTTATTTAGTTGACAAGAAGGATTAAAGTATTTTATAAGGGAAGAATCAATATTTTTGACCGTCTCAGTCTTTATCTGTCATTAATGTTTCATATGAGATTGAATTTTAGATTTTAATTTAATACTAAAGTATGGCTTAGCTTAATTAGACTTGCAAGTTCGAGTCCAGTCAACAATTGCCATTTATTACTTCGAAATTAACAGAGATTTTCGATTTTCCAGGCTAATAGATAAACTCTTGTCTATTCAAATACAATAGTGTTCATTATGTATTGATAAACTCTACAAAAAGCAATTCGAATACAACCCAATTTGTTGGAATTTGATAGTCAGTTTTATATATATATATATATATATATATATATATATATATATATATATATGTATAAAGTTAGGTATGTTTATATATTTGTATGTAACGGATTCACTCCTAAACTAAATCAATTATTTTGAATTTTGGAACACAGCTTCTATGTGTAAGGGGTTCAAATGTTGGCTATATTTAGTGCAATTTTTTTTATGCAAAGGGGTAAAAAAAAGAGAGGAATATGGGTCATTATGAATATGTTAATGTATGACTGAGGGCTATGAGTGGCAGTAGAAACAGGTGGATGAAAGAAAGGAAGAAAGAAAACAAGTACAAAGGAAAATGGTAGTAGCTAGTGTCAATAGAAACCATTATCAAGGATAGAATTCTCAATAACAATGCATTTTGCAAGTATAACAATAATTTGAAAAAATCTCAAGTCTGTTTTGATTGTGTTGTTGGAGTGTGCGATAAGAGCTGCTTTAAAGAGGCATCTGCATTGAGAGTTATGCATATTTCTGATTAGTGTGGCCTTAGAAACATCGAATGTATGGTTGTAAGCAAACATATGTGAAACAAGTACATTTTGATTATCACCAAGTTTAATGGCTCTTTTGTATTCACATGTTCTCTTGTTACGAGTGTGTTGCATTTTACCAATGTAATACTTGCTGCATGTTGTACAAGGTATGGTGTAAATGCCAGTGTGTGGTCTAGGGGTAGTGTCGATATGTTTATGTTTGTTTATGAGATTTCTGATGGTTTGTGAGCATGTCTATACAATTCTAAATAATCCTGTACATATGTTTGTTATGTGTGTTTGGAGGTAGAGTGATGGGTCTGAGAGTATAAAGCATGTGTGTGTTTTTTGTTTTCTTTTTGTTTGTTTCTTTGGTAAAATATGTGGAGGGATTTTTTCTGAGATTAAGAATGAAGTATCTGGGATATTTAAGAGATTTGAATGAAGTGTCAATGTCAAATTAATCCAATATGAACTGTTGACTGATTAGTTTTGGCACACGTAGGTAAAGGCCTATGATTAGGCCAGTTTTTATCATGGTGTAGTGGTGAGAATAAAAGTGTATGTAATCATGTTTGTTGGTAGATTTGCAATATAAAAAAGGATTGATTTCAGAAAAAATACTGCTACCACCACTTTTACTGCTTCTATTACTTCTGGTACTACTGACAATAATAATTTTATTAAAATAGAGATTTGTAGTCTGTCTGTAATGAAAACTATGTAACATTTTCTCAAAGATATGTCGTATTCTCAAAAAATTAAAATAAAAAACATTGAGAATTATGGGTATCATTATCTATGAACATGTTATATTTTATTCAAAACCGACTAATAATATGTATGTATTATTACAAGCTTTATGAAAATCACACTTTTAGAATGATAGAATATTTCTCTTTCTTTCCTGAACATTAATCCAGCAGTAAAAATGGAAGCACAGGTGTAGAATATAAAATGTAAATTTAAATAAGTGATTCTATGACAGGTGTTAGAAAAACAGGAGAAAAAAAACGAAACAAAAGACAGTGAGTTTTGAGAAGAATCCAGTAGAAAAAGAAATAAAGAGAAAAACAGTGCAAATAGGAACAAGTGAAAAAAGACTAACATCGAGAGTATATGCAATTGCCGGTTCAGTATTATTAGACTGGGATAGTGTTGAAGAAAGCTGGAGAAACATACAAAGTTATAGGTTATTAGGTCCAGCTAACTAGAAAAAGCATGGTTTTCATAAATAAATGCTTGTAAGGATATATTATATTATATATAGAGAGAAATTAATTGATGTTAACAGAGTAAATAGAATGTGTAATTTACATTTTTTATGAGAAAACTATTAAAAAAGATGAAATAACTGTAGTATCATGGGCAATACATAAAACGATCAGATATTTACATCTGAAGAGCACGAGCACGTATATTTGCTAGTAGTAGTAGTCGTAGTAGTAATAATAGAGCATACAGAGTTATTACTAGTTTTAAGATCAAATATTCCTCTAATACTCGATGCTTCTTTTCTTATTTTTCTCTTTCTCTTTTATTTGTTTATAAAGATGATTTCGTTTTGCCGTATGGAAGATTCGTTCACACAATATTCTGAGGATTTGATTCATTCTGGTTATAAACTTGAGAAAAAAAAACGACATTTTTCTTTGAAGTCAGTTGTCTATTCATTAAAATCTTTTCCCATGATACATCTGTATTTCATCCACTTCTTTCTTGTCTGTAAACTTTTTTACTCTTTTTCTTTTCATGTAGCTGTTTTATTCAATTGATTTTTAACTGGTTTAAATGGCGCACACATATACATGCATGTGTATGTACATATATATCACAATCCAAAATAATATATTAATGCAAAGTTGAATCTTGTAATTTAAACCGACTTATTAAAGCAAATCTACATCTTACTTCTAAAATCTTTATACAAATTAAGGGTTATTATTTTATTACATATTAGATTAGATTGGATGAAACACCCGGCAGTTTGGAAACATTATTATAAAGAAAAAAAAGAAAATTGGTAAAAGTTATTTATTTGCTCATATAACCGACGTTTCGGTCAATGAGACCTTCCTCAATGTTTTGTGTTATGGCATATCAACCCTTTTCGGGTTATTTAATGCCAAATCCAGTTACAACTTTGTTACAAAGTTTCATGTTCAAATATTTAATAGATTCCATTTTGTATATGAATGGTTTGAAGATTAATTTGTTTTGTAGGCATATATTTTGTATATAGTCTGCAGTTGATAAAATCTATTTTCAACCCATAGATGGGACGCTGACAGGTATTATCACTCTGCCTCTGGGAGTAACCGTGAAACTGGGAAAGATGGATTTGGGGGTGGGGAAACCTTGCCCAAGCATATTCAAAATAGTTTAGTGTTGTGCCAGCACATATTTTATTTACCTGGCAGGTACTACCATTCCAGGTCAGAATGGACCTGGGAGTAATAGTAACTAAGGGGTGACTTCACATTCCCAAAAGCTCCCAAATTGGGGTCTCACCACTGGATGC
Organism: Sepiola atlantica; assembly: GCA_963556195.1. NCBI lineage: Eukaryota > Metazoa > Mollusca > Cephalopoda > Sepiida > Sepiolidae > Sepiola > Sepiola atlantica. The sequence goes on along the minus strand of OY744525.1, from coordinate 79,345,195 downwards.
ACTTTAAGGTCATACACAGGACCCTTTCTCAGGGTGTTTTCTTTTTAACTAATGAATCCTTCCTAAATAAACGCATATTTGGAGAAGATAGATAGTCAGTCTAGATGGTATTATTTGACTAATTTGCATAAAGCAATGCTTTACACTGGTAATTGACCAATGATAATGATCCTTAATGGGAAGGTAATATTGCCAATTTGAAGTTGGACTGTTATGTTGTTGGATTACGTTTATACTGAAGAAGCTCTATCTACATTTCCCAGAAGTCTTTACTTTCATTTTTGTTTCGCTCATTATTATTATTTTCATTTTTCATCTTCTTGTCTCATGCTTGAAGTTAGACGTTTCATGAATGACTTCCAACTTTTCCTGTCTGTTGCCATTTCCCTTGTGACGCCTGACAGGATGAGGTCATGTCTTCAGCGGCCTACCACATAGATTTGATTATCTTAAGTAATTCTTGTAAGAAAATATTTACACTTTTGGAAAGATAATTAAGTGAAGGAATGTATGTCATTAAAAAATCAGTTTGACAATAAAATCCATACGACATCTTATGAAATGTTGAAATTTAATTCCCATAAATAAGATGGAATATTTATTGTTTTGGGCATTGGGAGGAAGTAATCTATAGGTTATTTTTTAGGAATGTTTTAAATTAATAATTGTAAATTAAATTCCTGCCGTTACTTACAAGGAAATTTATAAATAATTGTTGTTATGGTTAGTGCCAGAAAAATCTAAAGTGATTTTGAAGCCTTTAAACTGTCATTTCTGGTGAAATGAATGTTAAGAGCTAAGTACATGCTGGTTGTTTACCAAATTATTATTATATAATAGGTCTTTTATGAAAGTTAAATTAATTTTCGTATGATATTGTTTGGTCATTAAATTAATTGAATAATATATATATATATATATATATATATATATATATATATATATATATATATATATATGTATATATATATATATATATATATATATATATATGTATATATATATATATTGGGGAAATGGTAGTTTATCAGTACCATCGGAGAGTCATGAATATTATAACTGTCCTGTTTTTAAATCTCCGAAACAGTTACATGGTAAGCAGCTGATGATCCCCGTGTTAATATTAGCCGCTTAAGGTCTCCTGTTTTTGTTTCACTCTTAGATACTTAACCCCCCCTTTTTATTCTTTGTATTTACTTATATTTTTATTCATTAACTTTCCAACGAATGTTAAGTCTGCAATATCTTGGATTTAGTTAGTTTCTCTGGGAATTTGAACTGCATTTTACTTTTTTTTCTTTCTTTTTTTTTTTTGTTTAAAATGACTCAAAGCTTCTTTAGACTATATATATATATATATATATATATATATATATATATATATATATATATATATATATATATATATATATATATTATTTCATGTATCCACATAAAATATGATAAGGAGATCTAATCTTTTATGTATCAATTTTCAGGCTAGACTAAACACCACGTGTATACATAAAAACACCAGACAACACAAACTCCATGCATTTTAGCCTGACGATTCCCTACGGGGATGAAACGTGGAAGCCTCTGTGTAGCTACATGCCATAAATATATTTTCATAATTTACTATATATATATATATATATATATATAGAGAGAGAGAGAGAGAGAGAGAGAGACGGATTGCTAAGTCTTTCTGAGCTTGAAACCAACGGTACTAATGTTGTACTAATTTTTCTGTACCTATATATATATATATATATATATCTTGTCTGATAACTTATTATAGAGAGATAAAGAGAAAGAAGAAAACTGAGTTGTAATTTTGTACATCTATTGGAGAAAAGATTTTTTTTTAAACTTAGATATTGGATTACTAGCAAATACATTTTGGAGCAGAGTCGCATAGTGAAAGTATGAAAATGATTCCGTAAATCATAATTCTGCTCCGTTATCATTCATGAGTTGCATTAAGATCTATGCTGGTCACAGCAAAAAATTAAAATATTGTTGGATATTTTTTCTCATTGATCATCTCAGTGGCTTTATGTGGTATTTGACCCTCCATGTGGTGACTATATCAGCATATCTTCTTCGTTGTAGTGGATAGACCACATGTCTTGGAATGAATGGATGAATACAGATAATGTTGAAAATTCATAATATTAATTAATTCCGGTTGGTTGGTTGATTGGTTGCATCATAAATTCCTGTGAATTTTAATTAGAATTTCCTTATCTAGGCAATCCTAGAGACAGAAGCCCTAGATGGGTGACAAAATGACACTCTCCTGACAAATGATCTTGTTAGACTAATTTTGTACATTTCACCTCTTCTCTATCTCAGAAGGGTATATTATGATGAATAGTTTGAGCGAATTTATGAATAAGTAAAACAAAAACATTATTTTGAAAAGAATTATAAAAAAAAGAACTTGTATTTTCATATTTTTATGTTATTATATTTTAGGACCAATTTCTTTTTGCCGCAGTTATAATCTTTTGTATGTCTACAATTCAAAACAACACCTTTTTTTAAACAGAAAAGACAATAAAATAAATGAATTTGAGAGGTGTGTGATTGGCATAATGGATAACTTATTACTGACTATGACATTAGATATGCCAACTTCAAACCCCGTTTATTAATTTATGATTATTTACACAGTAATACTGTTGGAAAAAGTACAAACCCTACAATTTTCTCCCAGCTTTAGGTAAAATAGCAATTTGTGTTTAATTAATCATATACAATTATTCGTTTACAATAGGTACTGTGCTTCAGCATTAAATAGAGTTGGATTTCTATTAAAAAAAAGAAGCAAAAACCAGACCTTTGTTTAATTAGAAATCATACTAAACTAGATTTTTCTCTGTTTATTCTTGTGTATTTAATTAGCATTTTAGAATCTCCAAAATTAATATTATGCTTAGTATACCAATTATGTCTAATTAATGTTTACAAGTATATCCTGATTTAAAATATTTTTGTTTGTTTCTTGCATATATATAGAAATGGTTGACTTGTGATTCTCTTCAATCCCAAAATCCTAATCATCTAACATTCTATTAGTGTCAGATTCTTAGCAGAAGCCATGCAAGCCCCCCCCACCTCGTCATCCACTGAGATTTTAATTTCTGAAAAGATCAAGGCGACTTTGTTTGATGGCATGCTGTTCATCGAGCCACCTGGACTGAGTTATGGCAGATTCAGAACGGAATTCTCTCTTTGCTATACCATCAGCCAAAATGGCTAATTTCCTTTGAAGCTTTAAGCTTCTTGCTTCTACTCCTTTGGTAGATTGCTTCTACCTTTAGATATGCTCCGTTAACTCTAAGTCATTTCATGTCAAGCTACAACAGAAACCCTGTTTACTAAATGGTGGCCTTTATCTGACATGACACCTGCTGAGGCTGCACCATCAATGGTACACTCGGTTTAAGAACATTCTCTGTTTCTATACTACTAGCTGAAATACCCACACATAATGTTAGATAGTAAGGGGGAGTGGCTGAGATATTTTAGGGGTTTTAAGCTAGTACAAATAAAAATAATACACATAAACAATGATAAATAAAAACTATATTAGTAGCAGAGCCCTAGTTATTGCCTTTCATAGGGTTTACTTGCTGCTAGAGGCAGCTGGTGTACCTTTAGTTCCCATAATGCTTAATGGCAATTCCTGCACTTTTTTGAATTTCAGATATCAACATGAAGAGAGTAGTATTCTATGTCTCCTTTAAGTCAACCATATTCTTAATTCACAAACAGGCAGAACCGGTAAAGACATGTTTCTCTCTTGACTCTGTGTTTATTGCAATTCATTCATATTCCTTGTATCTCTACTTAAATGTCAAATTTTCTGCTGTAAAATGGCCAAGATCTTTGCTTTTCAGGGGGTTAAAATTAAAAATAAAAGTATATAGATGATATATTATGATAGAGATGACCAAAAATTCAAATATTAATCTTACAAAAATCAGTAATAGATAACCACAAAGAAAACCTAACACAGACAATTATAATACGAATAAACGCTAATACATATAAACTCTAATTCAAATAACCAATAATACAAATAGGCAATTATATGAATACACAGAGAGGGAGTGGTTTGAGATATACAAAGCTGCATTATCGTAATAGCCGTTTATCATTGATTTTTCACCAGTAACAACATTTGGCTTTTCTGGAATTTGAGTGCAATAGGCCTCTTCAAGATTCCAGTACTTTTTGCACCCTTCCAGTGGAAGTCTGGATGGTACTTTCTCTGCAGTCTTTCCATTCTTCTTGAATTTTCACCACTATTTATTGTAGTACCAACCAAGGATAGTGTCACCATATTTTGGGGTTAGGGGAGAATGTCAGATTATTGGATTTGTGTCAGTTTCAGTTTCCTTGGATTAGTGTAATGTTTTTTCTATATTTGTTGTTTTACATGTGTTTGGTCCGTATTACCTGGTTATGTGGGTTAGTTTCCGCAGTTGAGACTTTTTCTAAATATTTCAGCTGTTTGCATTGTATGGTGTCAATCCTCAATTTTTCTCCTCTTGTTGATTATTGTTACACCTGGTCTCTTTTCTTGAATGGGTTATTATTATGTACTCACTAGGAGTTCTCACACAGGTCATCATCAATGATTGCTCATTGATAATAACCGATGGTGTTCCCTGGAGTCTGAGTGACAACAAGTCTCCTCAGATTTAAAGTACTTAACACCTTTTTCGATAACCATTGCAAATGACTTTGGATTATCGCAAAAGCCACTTTCCATTGATCTCTCGCTGGCAACGACCTTTGGTCTTCTCCGGGATTTTGGTGACAATAAGCCTCCCCAAGGTTATAGTACTCTCTGCACTCTTCCAGTAGAGGTGTGATTAGTGCTCTCCGTCCTCGGTTTTCTCCATCCTCCTCCTCCAACTATTTTGTGTGGTATCAGCCGAGGCTGATGCCATTGGGGAGGGGGGGTCAATTTATAAGATTTCTTTCAGTTTCAGTTCCCTTGAGTTCACGTGATGTTCCGTCCATGGTCTTGTTTTATTTTCTGTTACAACTTCCATGTGGTTGGTTAGTGTTTATAGTTTATGTGAGTTGGTTTCCACATTTGAGTATTTTCCTTAAGATTTCAGCTGTTTTCATCATTTCTATCTATTGTATAGTCTTTTTTCCAGTTTTTTCGGGACTGTTTCTAGTGCTCCTACAATTATCGGTATTATATTGACTTCATGTTACATATTCCTTTCAGTTCTCTGGCAAGTTCATCATCATTGCAAATCACTACTTTGCATTCTTGCAACAGCCGTTTACCATTTCTCTGGAATTTGAGTAACGATAAGACTCTGTGCCTTTCCAGTTAAAGTCTGGATGTTTTTATCTTTCCTCGGTTTTTCCATCCTCTTAGACCTTTCACAACCACTTTCTGTGGTATAAACCGATGTTAGTTTTGCTGCGTTTATTTATTTATTATTTTTTTTGTACATCATCATCATCATCATCATCATCATCATCATCATCATCATCATCATCATCATCATCAATAATAATAATAATAATAATAATAATAATAATAATAATAATAATAATAATAATATTATTCACACACATTCACATAAAATTGAATGCTAGTCTATTAAAACATCTGTTCCAGTGTGAGAAAGGTGTCTTAACCATGAATTGACTGTAATGAAACTGGCTTATTTTGTAAGTCTCCTCAAGAATATTGCTTGCAATATTTGTGAATTGATCTATCGAGAAAGGTCAAATAACTTTTAGCATAAAGGTAAAGCCTCTTCTTTACAGATCTTTTTCAATGGAAACTTATAGATATTGTATATGATGTGACTGTGGCAAAATATATACACACACACATATATATATATATATATGTGTATATATATATGTGTGTATATATATACACATAAAAAGAAAACAAGCAAAAAAAAACAAAATGGATTTTAAAATTAAACACACACAAATCATGTCTGAACTCTGATTCCTTTTTGTTTAATACGTATAGGCTTTTTACAAACTGAGAAAGATCTTGTTTTAATATGAATTTTTGTTGCTTAAAATAATTTTTTGTTTTGGAGGGGACTAACAAGATGGATGCGCATATGTTGAAATTTTTTAAAAAGTAGGGATTTTTTTAGCCTTTTGCGGAAGGACTTGTATCTTAAGATGGAGAAATGAACATTTTACAAAATTGAAAATTTCCAGTTTTTGATAAAAGTTTCATATTCATTCAATTTTTATCAAAACATACATGTTTTTAATGTTCGACTGTTCGAAATATTAAAATAAAAAATTATAATAACACCTAGAATTTACATTCTTTTATGTTTATACTAGCAAAACCTACCCGCCCTCTGGGCAGCAATTAATTTGGGGAGGGTATAGTTAACTAATATATTTGTAACACTAACCCTAAGTCCGACTGGCATGTAATCGCCTAAAAGAGTGGACCTCTCCTCTACGAAAAAAAATAACGCACAGAATAACGCACAATTTAGGTTAAATATATATGAAACTGATCCATCACTCTAAATTCTAAAATATGTTTTACGTTTTTCCATTTTCCACGGTGTTCACACGCAATCGCCTAAAAAAGCAGAATATTTATATGGAGGGGTAGCGGAGTGTGTTAATCTGCAAATTTACCCATATTTTATTTTTAAAATCTTGTATTTTTTAACTGTACGTCCCTTTTTTATTGTAATTTTAAGCAATTGAGTTTAGTTGTTATTTTTTCACGTGAAAATTAAATAAATAGCTTCTTTAAAATTATATAAATAATGAAATACCTTATTTTTCATGTATAAATAAAAAAAAAAATTAATGTTTTGGTATTATTGTAGATTAACACTCTCAGCCCCCCCCCCCCCCCCCCCCCCCAAATACTAAGCTACTTTTTTAGGTGATTACATGTAGATACACAGAAAATCCTGGCGGCAGTAGGAAACAACAAAAAATTATCTTAGAATTTTGAGTTGGGCATCAGTGTCGCATATAAAATTAACTTAAAATGATCCTCCATATTCGGGCCATTGTAGGGTTTAATGGCAGTTAACCATTTTTTTTTTTTTTTGCTATTGGAAATAAATTCTGTGCGTTATTTTGGGGGCAGGGGTCCACTCTTTTCGGCGATTACGTGTGGTTTTACGACCTTGCCAGAAATATTAGTTAACTGTCCTAATAAGTTAGAATGACGTTAAAAAGTAGAATCACATTGTTTAAACTTAGCTGAGGGTGTTAATTTACAAATTTATCAAAGTTTGTTGTTAAAATTATGGAAGTCTCTAAGTAAAAACATTTTTTTAACTATACCCATCTCCAATTAATTGGTGTTTTGATGTAAATATAGTTTGGATAAATGGAAAAAAACTTTCGCATTTATTCATTTAGAAGACAAAAAAAAAAAAGTTATAAAAAAATATGAATCTATTTTTTTTATTATTTAAAAAGCTGAGAGTAGTGAGGACGTTTTCTTTTTTCTTTATTATAGCAACTATAATCATATTCAATAGTCGTCGTCGTCGTCGTTGAAAACAACAACAAATTTAGTTTTAAAGATAAAGTATATATCTAAAGAAAAACTTTGTTATTGCGTTCAATGATAAGTGTAATTTAAAAAAATAAATTATTCCAGCTAATCTAAGTTGTTGGTTCGTGTAAACACACGCATGCTTTAAATGTGACCGGAAGTTATTCGAATTTCAAAACAATCATTTTGAACGTTAAATGTTTTTCATAACATCATTGAAATTAATATTACTACTACTAATAATAATAACATTAATATTAACAAAACTTGTGAATACATATAAGAAAACTGTAAAACGAAAACAGAAATGAATTGTTCAGAATATTAATTTATTAGAAGGTGTTTGTAAAATTATTATGCTAATGAAGCATTGGGATGAATGTTTATGTAATGTTCTGTTGGCTATATATAATGTATTATAGTTATTATATTGATATATATTGATATTTATTAACCCCATTTTCAACCTCTGGTTTTCAATGCTACTATTTTCTAATATTTTTTTTAACTTCCTTTATTTTCTTTCTCTCTCTCTTGTCTTGAAGTTATGTCATGCTTTTTTTAAATGTTGGTTTTCAATTATACAATTAAAAAATCGTAAGAAGTAAATTGTATATTCTTTAGAATTTCTGTATGAACAATAAACTACAAAAAAAAAACTAACCAACAATCAAAGAGAATTACCAGAGTTATAGAAGAGTGAGAAAGAAAGATTTAAATTTTTCCCAACCCCAAATAAGCCACGCATATGTAACATACTCATATCTGCTTAAAAGAAAAGATTATCTGAATGCTTTGCTCACCGGGGGCCTTATTTTCTAATGTTCATAGAGAACTGAGTTTCCCAACCTATGTAAAATCAACCACAGTGAAGAATATTGAGTTTTGATTTTTCAAATAGAATTCAATAATTCTGATTCCTTAGATTGTGCTAAACTTTGCTAACAGATATTTTAAAGATTTTAGCTGTTAATATCTGAAGAAAAATTGAATAACGTTTTAAGAAGAAGGTAAATAATTTTAAGTAGTAGCATTACTTTTAAGCCATTATATATACATAGTGTGTCTAAAAAGTAACAGGACTGGTCTTTTCAGTCCAAACAACAAACTACATGGGTTTCCTTTCAAAGTAAACCCACTTGAGTTTAATGCACTTTCAAACCCTTCTCTGTCATGCTTCTTTGCACTGCTAGAAGGATTCTTTTGTAATGTCACTCAGCTCTATTGTAACTGACCTCTTGATGACCTCCAAACTTTCAAATGAGGTCGACTTGATGATCAACGAGCTTGGAAATTTTTTTTTAAATCACACGGAGCAAGATTAGATGAATAGAGAGGTTGTTTCAATATGGTGATGTTCTTTTTATCTGTTACTTGGTATTCATCATCGTTTCTCAGTACTCACAGCTTAACAACCTGAAAAAGAAAAAGCATAAACAAAAGCATGTAAAATAAATCTGACAGTTGAAGAATACCAAGATTACAAAATATCATATTAGATGATAATACAATCTTCTTATCCCTCTTTCATCTATAGCTCACACAGCACACCTAGTCCAATTATTTTTCAGACCGATCTCATATATTACCAATTAAAACCATGCTGAAATCAGATATTTATACAATATGTTGCAATCACTGTAACAAAGTCTACATGGGCAAAACATATAAAACCATTAACATAAAAGTATTTTAAATTAAAAGATACTTGGAATGCATTAGTTAGACATAATTTAGGTATATTAATTTGAAAGATTCTAAAATTAGAATTGAAATAGTAAATAGAGAAAGAAGTCTTAGAACATTGCATTATTTCGGTTATCGACACGATTAAACAATGATCAGGTTCTTTTATTTTATCTCCTTTTTTATTAGATTAACCTTACACAAAAAAAATATTTAATTAAAAAAATATTAGACTTACAAAGAATTGTTCTAAAATATAAAAACTTGAAAACGTGATAATGTGAAAACATGGGAATGCAAGTTTATCAATTTTAAAAATTTGTTTAAAAATAGTATTTATTTTTTTCAACTTATTCAACATATTGTGTTCGGGGTAATATTGACTATATGAGCTAATAAAAAAACATTTAGCAATTTGAACATTTTATTTTTCTCTTTAATAAAATTGATAAACTGTTAAATGTTTCATCCAATCTAATATATATTAAGTAAGTAAAGTGGTTTGACCATAATCGAGGGTGACCCTAAAGCTCACTTTTTGTTGGATACTATACTGAAATGTAAGGGAGGACGCCACTCCATTCCTTTCCCTGGAGTACACTTTACCTTTGATCCTTATCTAAAAATGTTGAGTTTTTAGCAAGAAGGCATCAAGTACCATTTTTTGAGTCTTTGATATAACTCAACAGAGGATTGAACCTCAGTCTCCCGGCACATTAGGAACACTCTAACTACTGTGCCAAATAGACCAGTTAATTAAATATATATCTAATATATAAAATGATGTCAGTCGGATTCTTAAAGTTAGACTGCTATAGATTGCATTTGACAACTTGATATTTGATTCCGTTTATCCAGTAAATTAGAGAAATTTCCAGTCTCTTCTTTACATAAAAAAAAGGAATTCAAATCGGTTTCATTAATTATGTACTCTATATTTATATTACATGTTCTATTTTTGAAACAATGCTTAACTCAGGATGATGAAATTAAAAAAAAACACTGTTACTATTGGAATTAAATTCACACAACAAGCAGGATTCTTCTTTTTTTGTTGTTCAGATTAATATTTAAAATGCGTTTATTTGTTGTTTCAATTTTTAAAGTAATACATAACTCACGATGATGATGTTTAAAAATCGACTGCTTCTGTTGGATTTATATTCACAAAACTAGCAATATTTTTTACTATTGGTGTGCTTATTCCCGCACCCACAGCAACTCCTCATAACTCTGCTAGTATATATATATATAAAATGTAATCATTCACAAACCTGTTTCGTCGTATCACAAATGTTCAGTGTGGTGAGATATAGTAAGTGTATCCATGCTGATATTTAAAATCCAAATGATAGGTCATGTCCAACTGTTACCAGCGATGTCTAGTGTCTTACCTCCATGCTAAAAAAACTCGCCACTGGCACTAGGGAGAATTTATAATGCTATGTAGTTTTTGTCTACATATTTTTCATGCTATTTGCTGACCTAAGAGAATTCTATTCTTAATAGAAGAGTATTGCTTTTATGCTAAGTGGAAACCATTTTTTCCCCATTAGATAGTTCAACCTATATATAGGGAGCATATATATGTGTGTGTCATTTCGTGTTATAGAAGAAAAAACAGAATGCTCAATCACTTGTGCAAGCGTGTATATATATTTTTTATTTCGATTGACACTATATATTAGTATGATCTTTCATTGATACCTTCGGTTTCACAGAAACCGAAGGTATTGATGAAGGATCATGCTAATGTATAGTGTCAATTGACATAATAAGAAACAAACCGAATCAAGACAGCAAACTTTGCATGCACACGGACCCAATATCCTTTCAGATATAACAATGACTTGTCTATTATTATACTAAATCTGAGTTAATCAACGTTTGTTTTCCTAAGTTGTTTTTCCTATATATTTTAATCACACAAAACACATGCTAAAATATTCCTCAGTTTTGGGATAAAATTATGTTTGAAAAAATTTCCATCTCAATTAGCCATGATCTCCAAATAATTCATCAAGCGACCCAGCTCTTCCTAACTTTCTATCTATCACTTTCACCCTTTCTCACTGTATGTTGTTTGGACTCCCCCACTCTTATTCTATAAAGTATCTACCACCCTCGTTTCAGTCACTCCTTCTCTCGATGTTTCCTAACAATCGAAGGTAATAAATAAATGAAAAGAATAAAAAGATTGGAATGCTTCATTTAAGACAAGGGAATATCAACACACACAGTAATTTGATAGAGAAAGAGAGAGGGAGAGAGAGAGAGAGAGAGAGAGAGAGAGCTGACATAAAGACTAATTTGGATTCATAAATTTTTATTTTATTTAACTGACTTTGCAAACTCACTTTTCTTTTCATACACATTGGAGGAATTTTTGGCATCATTCTGTCTTGTCTCTTGGTAGACCCTTCTTTATTGGTATGAGGTATGGTTCGATGTGGTTCTAGGAGGCCATCCTCCCAGTCATTACATCCTTCTGGGTTTGGTCTATTGCTGATCGCCTTCTTTCTGATTCAAACAATCTAACCCAAGCTTCATGGGTGACCCAACGGATCACATTTTTTCTTATATATATATATATATATATATATATATATATATATATATATATATATATATATATATATATATATGTATAAAAAATCAATGTGAAAGGTATATATTTTTTAATATATCATTTACTTATTTTCTATTTTTTGACATCTAGGAATATCAATTGTCCCTTATGTATAAAAAAGCTTAAAAAGTTTTTCTTAAAAGGAGAACAAAATTTTCGGCCTTGATCCTTGGCCTTCATCAATTGTGTGTACGGTGGGAGGAGGGTGGTGGTAGAATGGGAAAAAAGTGGTGGGGTAGGCCAGTGAAATGGTGAAAAAAACAGGAGTTGTCCCTAATACCGAGAGGCAAGAGTCAAGTGGTCATAAACATGATTCAAATGTACCCGGACATGAATGAATGTAAATAAATAAATATATAGATAGATACACAAGTGAATGGGTGTCTGTAAATACCCACACACAAACACATCAGCAGGTTCACCTACTTATGTCAGCTTATTTATATACCGAGCACACACACACATACATCCATATACACATGAAACAGGGAGAGAGAAAGGAGGGGGATGGAGGGGGGGACAGGCCAATTGGCTGGAGTCATGAAAAGTTCAGAGTGGGGTGTTTTTTTTAGTACACTGAGAGTTTGTGAACTTAGAAAAATGAAAATACTATGGAGATGCATATATCCGCATGCACCCCCACACATGCATACACAGATACACCTCCATATATGCACATACATATACATGCATATATACATACATACACATGCATACACATACATACACATCCGTACCCACACATACATGCACATTCATGTGGAGAAAGAGGGGGAGAGGCATAGAAAGATATGTGTGTATAGGTATATACATGCACATACGTACACCCACAGAGGCATATGCACACACATATATATATATGTGTGGAGAGAAGGAAACCGAGAGCAAGAGAGAGAGAGAGATAGAGGGGGGATAGACAGATGAATGAATACAATTTACTGGTGGCCCTGGCAAGTATGAAAAAAATAAAATAAAATAACAACAAACTAAAAAGTGGATATTGGGACTCTTAAAGTGGAAAGATGTTAGCATCTCACCGTAACACACACTTTTTCTTCACCTGTTGGAAAATGTTGTCGGTCAGTTCGTATGTTTGTAGAAAGAGTAACTATTGAGAAGTCCCAGGTCTATATTTAGTTCTGAGGTATGTGTGTTTAGTTTCAGAATGAAATATATAATATAATAATAAATATTATAATAAATATTTTTGATTATTACCCACAAAAATTGTAGTTACCGTCTGTTTATTTGTTTGTTCACAAACTTCATCTAGGTTTTCTGTGATAAAACCTGATAAGCATATATATTTTGAAACTACATTACCCATGGTATTTGGATAAGTATATTTCATTTTCATCAAAGGGGAGTTACAACATTATCTTGAGATCTGCATTTGCACATAACCTTAATTTATAACTCAATTTTAAATTATAGAAATTAAAAAATAAGAATAAAAATGTTAGTAAGGATCTTAAGGCCCTGGAGCAAGAGTGGACACAGTTCCTTGCTCATTCCTGGGAAAAACACAGGTTGTGCCCGAAGAGGGTTAAAGACATAAATTTACCAAAATTTATTTAAATTAATTTCTATACTTACAGCCACTCTCACGTAATCAATGCTGAGTACATGCTTGGGCCCCAGCTCCAAAACTGAATATTATGAAATGTAAAAAGTAAGAATAAAAAATGTAATATGATTTTATGGGCTAGGCTCAAAAGGACATAGGGTTCCTTATTCAATCTCGGGGAAACGATGGGTATTCTTGCTAGTAAATAATAAATGTGACTTACCTTAACATTTTACGGCACTTTATCAAAAGTGTATTAAAAAAATCCTGAACGTTTTTATACAAATTCAAACAGATTTTTGGTATTGCTGTATTGCTTTCAGAATTTGTTTTCTAGGTCAGTTTAAATTTGTATTTGGATGTATAAAAACGTTCAGGATTTTATTAATGCACTTTTGGTGATTAGATGATCCATAAAACTACAGTTAAGTGTAAAGATAAGCCACATTTATTATTTATTATTGTTATATATATGAGAATGACAACATGCATACTTGAAAACATAGTACCATAAATATTTTCATCGTAACAAAGCTTGCAAATAAATGCCTCTTTACCATAATTTCTGCTCAGCTCAGTTGGCTGGATGCCGTTTAGAGATCTGCATTATATCTACTGCTAATTATAATGTCTTTCAATAATGCATTGGTCTACCTTGCTTACTCCATTTAATCACGGCATTTTTCAAGCTTATCTACCATAAAAGAAATGAATATTGGTTATCATAAAAGCTTGACACACGGTTTACGAGTCATTGTAATTGAGTTTTGAAAGCCTCGGCCCACATAGAGTGGTAAGCACAATGGCTGTAATGGTGACATTATCAACAAACGTACAGAAATTACTCTATTATCACATAGCCCCATAATTGTGGATCAGCTCGGTCATTCTATACATGCAAGTAATTGCTTTATCGGATCTGACAGCAGTTGGGGTTCAATTCCAGATTGCTTGGTTCAGTTTTGAGTGTTTTACATCACTTTTGGGGTTATTTTATACTGAAATACAGAAACTTTTATTGTATACGATTAATTGAATACAAGTTGCTATTTTACCCATGGGGGAGGGTAATATTTTTACCAACATTAAGATTAAAGACAGTATTAGTGTAGAACATTTTAAGATGAAATTGGATGAATGAAAGAAAATGATGGTAAAAACAACGAATAAAATGGCATTTTGAAGAATTATCGGGTTAAATGTTTCACTGAATTTAATCTGTATATTAATAATGTATTGATACTGTAAATGTTATGTGCAATGCCTATTTTTTAAAGGTTGAGTTTAGAAGATAGTTAAAAAGAGAAATACCCAAAGAGGCATAACAAACAAATAAGAATAGTATTGTTTTGTAAATGATCAGTATACATCTGATAGAATTTGAACTTGGCATAGCTGATTTCATCTATATAATACTAAATATCTGTGGATTCTGTTTGAAATCAGCAGTTGTATAACCAGCATTTTAGCTGTAACTCCTGATATGCAAGAAGAAAAACATCAACTATGGGTCTTATATAGATTGAGTCATGGTCAACGGCAGCAAAATGTTAGTTTTTATTAGTAATGAGAAACGTGTAAAAAAATATTGTAAACAAGAATGTTTTGTAAATAGTTATACAATTTCTTCAAATTTAATCCATGTTCCATAAACTATGAATAAATCAATGTACTTTAAAAATATCTATTTACCTTGACAATTAGAATACACACATAGTCTAATCAAATACAAACAAATACACAATAAACCAACCTTTTTCATATGAAATATATTAGAGCGAAATCATATAGGCTAAAACATTAATAATATATTAACAAATTATAATAACATTAGATGGCTTCTTATAAATTTCACCAATATTCTTAGCAAATCCTCATATGTTTAACATTTTAGAAGCAATTTATAACCAATTAAACCAACCGGATCTCAACAAAATTAGTCATAGTTTAGTCTTTTGTACTCTTAAATGTTTATAAGTAAATATTTTTACAGACTTTATGATAATTATTTACATGATCATGTCCTTGCATGATTTGAGATGAATTAAATCACATGATCCCATTCAAATTAAAAGTTTTATTTTCTGTTCAACATTAAAATCTCTTTTATTTGCGTTTTTCTTATTTCATCAGACTATGTTTATATAGAGGAAATATATTGATTTTGGTACAAGGAAATTTTTTCTCTTCTTTTAGATTAAAAAAATTTTTTTTTGTGATTTTGTGTCCTGAATTTTAATGAATTAATCAGATCCTTTATGATACTTCTGGAAGTGTCTCTTAAACCTTGGAAGAAATAATTCTATGTGAATTTATTACAGAGGATGTGGCCAATGATAGACTTACATACACTTGAGTGGTGTAATGGATATTGACATGGACTATGGAATCAATTAAGCCATTTTCTTATTCAGCCATTTTTAGTTTGGTTTCATTTGTCTGTTTTACTTTTGGCTCATGTCGAAACAATAATTATTTGTATAAGATTAGTTTTATCAATGGCTGGAGATAAATTGTGGGTTAACACCTTTCCCAAAGGTATCAATGCATAATTGAACACAATAGATCTAATAAGTTTTTTCAAAGATACCTGATAAAAATATCCATTAAGCCTCCACCCCCCCCCCCCAACCGTTTAGGGTATTCACATATACTTACATTGTAAATATTGAATAAATATTGGTTTAGACTAACAAGTGTCGACCAGGCAAGTGAAACATATCTTCCTAGTAGAGAAAAGAAGAATTTATATATATATATATATATATATATATATATATATATATATATATATATATATATATATATATGTATATATATATATATATATATTTAGAAAAAATAAATAAATTCACCCCAAACAAGGCATATTGCCAAGGAGCTACTGCGAGTTAGAAGCCATATTCATAGGGGCATCCTAAGTGGGAGTTGTGCAGCGAGATGTCTGTTCATATTACATTTAAATTTCTGCATGTTGGTACAGTCAGAGAAACAGGGATCAAGTAGGGAATTGCAAAGGCTAGCAGTTCGAGGAAAGAAGCTATTATTAGAGTAAAAAGCCTTCAGGCATCTAGGAATCTCTAGTGGAGTGATGGGGTTTAGCTGATTGTCAGATTTGTTGGGTGTATTTACGTCGAGGGGGCATCAGAGCAGCAAGTTCGTTGGAAGACATTCAATTGAATTACTTGTAAAACAAGTACAGGGATACAATATTGCAGCGATGGGACATGGATTCGAGCTTGGTAGACAGGTGGGATCTATTAGATTAGAGACTCTTTTTTGGACTCTGTCTAAGAGAGAGAGAGAGACTAGTGGTTGTGACAACAATATGTCATGCATGGACAGATGGTGGCTTTGTAGAGATATAGGATGCTGGCAGGAGTGAAAAGGTTTTTAGCATGGTAGAGGGAGCTCACTTTGCTTGCAGCAACCATGACAATGTCTTCTATGTATTTGTTCCAATTCATGTTACCTGTGAATGTTAGGTCGAATAGTTTGAATATTGGACTCTCGAATAGGGTGCTATTAGCCATGGTAATAGGTCGTTTATGAAGATCAGGAACAATAAAGGTCCTAGGATCGACTTCGCAGGTACACCCACACTTATGCCATGTTGTTTGGATGAACGGCCATCAAAGACAACCTGGATCTTTCTTTTGACTAGGAAGAATCTTATTATATTAAATATTCGCCCAGTCATACCATACAAATTAATTTCCATGAGAAGTCCTTCATGCCAGACCTTGTCAAAGGCTTTAAATATTGAGCTGAAAGGTTTAGTTTATTTGACTTGTAAGGGAGACAAATATGCTGCTACTGCAGCTAATAGGAATTTACCAAGTTTTAAGGGAAGAACTAATATCAACAAGAACAGTTATAATAGTAAGTCCATTGGAAAAGGTATGAAACCCCTCTCCAGTTATAAGTAGAGTTAATCAAGTCATATTTATCACATTATTTTTTTTCAGATGTTATGAAAACTAGCCCAGTTTAATAATACTAAATGGAAGACAATAGAAGACTATTAGCCAAGAAAAGAAAATATAGATTTAAATAAATCATGTTATTCTATGCATCCATAAATGTTTTAAATCGAAAATCAGTGAAAGTTCAAAAGAGCTAGCAGAAAAGGGAAAAAGAGAAAAACCATGTGTAAAAGAATGAGTGAGAAAGACAAGGATAGGATATTAAGAGTATATATATATATATGCCATTGTCACTGCTGGTTTAGTATTATTAGACTGGGTTAGTTTTGATGAGAGCTGAAATTATAAGTTATTATGACCTTTAGTAACTAAAAGAAAAGACTGTTATTCATAAATACATATTTGTAGGGTTTATGTACCTCTTATTCTAACGACAATTACCAAATCTTTTGTTTTGTTTAGGGTCTGGAACATTCATTAAATATCTGTTTTGGAACATTTGAAGTCATTACATTTCAACAAATCAAAATTTTCCTTTTCTCGATGATGATTTAAAAACGCAATTGTATCGTATAACAACTATACAGAGCAATGAAAGAATTTGTTAATTCTGTAGATCTTTTGCAGAAATTATTATGATGTTATCAGATGTATAATTTTATTGTCATATTCAACGAATGACAGGAATTTATTTCAAACCAAATAAGTAAGAATATTTTAGTATGAATATTTAAAAATAAAACAAAGTTAAAGATTTCTTATATCGGCCATTGTGGTAGTCAGATTAATCAGTTCTAAAATATTTTATGAAGATTTAATCAAACAATCTTTTTCTTGTAAATATGAACAATGCATTTAGGAAAAACTGAAAATAATTGTAAACAACATAGGATGCATATCTATATACTATTTAAAAAGTATTTTTTTTCTTGAATCGTCTGTTTGTCTGCAATCGTACGGTTTGATTGGTTAATAGTAAAAGTTCAAACTAACATTAAGCATTTCATTGAATTGACTTATTACTTGTAGTAGTTAATTTTTTTGCTGAATATCCAAATGTTTTGAGTTTGAATAGCACGGTATGAAATAAAGGTTTGTTTTTAAAAAAGTTTCTTCCATTTGAAGAGGACAAGGTGCATAAAATTTCAGAAAATCACATTTCTTTTTAACATGTAGCCAATGCCAGGTATATCAGTTTCATACACTCACACACACACACACACACACACACACACACATATATGTATATATATATATTGATAGATAGATAGATATAGATATAGATATGAAGATAGATACATAAAAATAGATATATAATTTAATTTACATTCAACCTGTTTGTCACCTGGGCAATGCCAGGTAATTTAACTAGTTTTATGTTGATTTTATAATAACATATGTAGACATAAAGAATTAATTTATTCTCAAATTTTTTATCAACATTATAAGGATTTCATCAGATGTATAACATGCTATGTTTGTTCAACATGATGTATGTTCAAATTGCATTTAAATTGTAATGATACTCCTCTATTGAATGTTAGGAAAAAGTAAATCCTCTTAAGAGACAAATTTACTAAAATGAATCTCTTTTATTAGCTTTTTAAAAATTTTCTACTTATCAAAAATTACTCTACTCCTTATTCACTAACATTTCTATCCTCCTCCTCCTCCCTTACATACATTTGATTGTTTCATCGTCTTTTTCTTTTACTTCTTGTGAAAAAAAATTGAAGTTTAGATATTTAATCAAAAGTCCAGTGTCATAAGCTGACAAAACCTGAAATGGAAAATCAAGAGCCAGAGGATGTAAGTCTAAGTATCAAAAGCTTACAAAAAAAATATTCCCAGTTCACAACCACATTCATAAACACAATTCTCAATGACACCTCAGTCATCTATGAAACAAGTTATCACTGAACCACATCGTCAAAAGAAGACAGTTTATGATTGGTTGTGACGGACAGGATTAGGTGAGAATTGACATATTTCAATGTCTAATAATGCCAGTCCTCGTTCTTACTTCCCTTTTTCTGCAGACAGCACATAAAACACAAAGTCTTTTGCAAGGTATAACATTAATTTTTGTTTTGCTACATTTGCATGTTATAGTGTTTAAACTCGTCTTGCACATATTTTGCCTTTGCAGCAAGGCGAGCAAATACCTACTTTTGCAGCCCTTCCCCCTACTGTCTCTGTTATTCTCCCTCCTCCTTTCTCCTTCCTTCCCTTTGACTTCAGTTCTTGATTTTTCTTCTTTACCTTAACTTTCCTACTAAGAGCCATATATGTTATCTTGAACACAGATCTTCTTTCCAATGCATGATTCATGACACGCTGAACAGTTACCATTAGCTGTAATTGTATTTTCTCTACAGAGAGCTTGCATTTTTAATTGGTAGCCATTTTCATTCTTATCACAAATCACCAACTGAATAAGAAATAACCTAAAGAAAGAAGAGGATGAAAAGGCTTAAAGCAAGGAGACAGGAAAAGTAGATGAAACACAAAGAGCAAGAAAAAAGAATGAAAGAACAAATAGAAGAAAGAAGGAAAACAATATGAAGAAGAAAGGACGAAAAGAAAGAAGACAGAAGATGAAGAATGAAGAAAAAGAAAGAATAAATATAGAACAAAAGTAACAAAAAGAAAGAAAAAACAAAAAATCAAGATGAAGAATAAAGACAAGGAAGACAGTAAAAAAGCATATTTCAATATTCTGCTGAGTTTTCCAAAATTATTACAAAATAACATTTTAAGTGATTTTCAGAATATTCTAAAAATTCCACGCACATAGTGCAACACTTAAAGTAAAAGTTGACTGTATTTTGATAACAGTATCTTTTTCTTTCTTTTTTTTATTACTTTATTATCATTTACAGAAAGCTGAAGTTTGTTTTAGCGTACTTCATATCGAAATTGTATATTTTTCTACAAAATTTGAACAGATAGACAACTATTTTACAGATCTTTTTCTGCTTCATTTGTGTTTAATGTGAAACAAAATATTCTGTCTTCAGGGTTCTATGCAGTTTATAACAGTGACTCTGACTGCTATACTGAGGAACTCATAACATTGCATTCTTTGATGGCTAAACAGTAAATAAATGGAACCAGGATAGATAGAGTTCAATCTTGGTTCCATTTATTTACTGTTTAGCCATTTGAGCCTGACTTTATTTTATTTATTTACTAGTGTACTCATGACCGGGTGGGCACATTGCTAAGTGGTTAGGGCTAGGATATTCAATCTCCACTTAGCACCAACCCGGTATTTTATCATTTGATGATCAATAAATGGATACTAATTTAATTACTGAAGTCAAATTCTGTCTACACGTGAATGAATGGCACTATTTCCTTTTTGGAAAAGAAAGCTTTTAGGTTACCCTACCCTCCAGTCCAACACTTTTACTTGTGAGAAATCGTGTTTGTCTTCATTATTTTTATGTTCAAATTAGATATCTTCAATAATTAAGTATTAATAGGTCCTTATTTACAATCACACTGCCATGAAAAAAACATCATATTATTTTTTGAATAAACAAATCTTTGTGATTGATATAACTTGGTAAGTAGTTATAAATAACAAAATAACTCAGAGGGTAAAGGTCTTAAAATAGTATGGTTTATTCAAACGTACATATCTTGTACAAACAATAGTAACTACAGGTAATCCAATAGGATTTAACAGAATACAATCGAATCCCCATACTACTCTTCATAGTTGTATTTATTGTCCAGACTAGTTCACTTATTTAGTGACTGAGAGGAGTCCGATATCCCATCACAACAGTGATGGATACTCTAATTTTGGTACATCATTAGAATCTAGATGAATTTCAATAACAAACGCTTTTGTGTTTTTTCTCTAATTCAAACATTTTACTTATTAATGGTATTATTATTTGTGTTGCCATCTTGCCTACCTCTGTATGAAACTATGGCAGCACAACATGTTCACTATTTTGATGCTTTGTGAACCTCATTTTGATGCTTTGTGTACCAAAAAGTAAAAAATATTGTGAGCATTTTATGTTGCTGTATGCTCAAGAGAGGTAGGTAAGATGATGCCACCCATAATCGTATCATGCAAGTCCAATTTATAATCAAAAGCAAAATACTTGTTTGTTATCGAAATGCACCAATATTCTAAGAGTTTAATGCAGCTAACTTAGACACAAAATCAGTTTATAGTGGGGAATCTAGCTACCCTGAAAATAGGGTAATTCTATCTACATGCAACATCTGTCATGATCGACCCGTCAGCATTCCCCAAAAGTCCTATTTCAAAGGAGGGGGTAATGTTTGGGAGGATGGCATCCTGAGACCGACTCGAACAGATACTAACTTTGATCCATCCAGAAGGTGAATTCGCCTATTTAAAAAAGTGTAAAGAAGCATCTATTTTTACTGTTTGCATACAAATATATATTTACTTTTTAATACATTCAAGTTTAATTCTAATACATATTTAAATATTTTTTAAATTTAAATAATCGATCCAGTTCCTGTGTTGTTGTTTACTACCACAAACACAACTATATAATTTTTTTTTTTTAAACCACACTGAGAGAAAATCAGTAAATGAAGAAAAATAATTTGTGAATTTCATTTTAATTAGATTATTTACTTTTCAAACACAAATATTTGATGTTATCTCCTACAAATGCAACAAAAACATCTAAAAATGAATTTAAAATTAGGAATGAATTAAGAAAAAAATGTTTAATGTTTCTTTCTCTTTTTCTATTTACTTTTAACACGTGAAAAATAGAATTTTATTGTCAGTGTTTAAAAAAGAAAAAGGTGAGGTGCTGCATTTCTTGCTCTTATATGTCTCTCATATGTCATAATGGAACATTTTCAATGTTATGAACACAACAGAATTTAAAAAACAGACACACAAATGAGTATTATATTAGTAGATTTATCTATTTTATTAATTTTTAAATTAATAATTTCATTTTGTGATTATTTTACGATCACATAACACTTGTGAAAGTTTATTCACCATGAAGAGTTAACAGCTTTGTGATCAGTATTCAGAAAATTTTCTGTGGTGTGGAAATCTAATATTCATTTGTCACAAAATTTTTTTTTGGTTGATATTAAAAAATAATCTGTATTTAGGCATAGACGTTGGTTTAGTTGCTGCTGACAGCCCTAAGGGTGAAATGAAATAAATTATCCTATGATATAAAATATGATGATAACGCCTGGCTCATATGCATTTTCTCGCTAGGGGCAAACTATAGTATCTGTTCTCATACTACACTTCATCTTTTCTATCTTCGGTCAGTGAAGGAGAAATCCTTCTAGACTGGGGATAATTTTATTTTTGTCCCAATCCAGAGTGTCCCTTTTGGGGCAGCTGGATTTTCCCCAAATTAAAAACCAACCTTGTGTCTAACTCTGCCTTTGTGAAGAGACAAGTAAATAAAGACTCAGCCTTACAGTCTTACATCCTGCCTGACCACTAACCTAGTCCAAATGTCTAGATTGGGGGTTTTAATTTTGAAAAGAGTCCAAAATTGCAGTGTTTATTAGTTAACCATATTTGTCACTGAACTGGACCATGGCGAAATAGCCGATTTTATTTTGTATATGTTATAATTATAAAGGTTGTGTATATCTTTATATCAGATCGAAGCAAAAATTCTATCTGCTTTTTAAGGTTCAATAAATCAATAAAAAAAATACAATATTTGGGGGGTACTGGAGAAATTTTAGGGGTTGTGGAAAATTTTAGGGGTCAGGAAAAACTTTTATGGGGTCGGGCCAAATGTTTTTATTTTTTTATTTTTTAAACTAAAAATATTTCCAGCGTTGGGTAAAAATAGAGAGTAAAAATAAGTTAGGGGTGGGGCTGGAGAAATTGGGGGCTCGGGGAATTTTTAGGGGTCAGGACAAACTTTTTAGGGGCCGGGTCAAATTTTTTTCTTTTCATTTTTTGAACTAAAAATATTTCTCAGGGTTGAGGTAGAGTAAAAAAAAAGTTAGGGGGGGGGGGGGGGGGGCAGGAGAGAGTGGGGGTCGGGGAAATTTTTAGCGGCGATATGAACGTATTTAGCATTCGCATCGGGGCGGCGATAGGTTCCTATTTAGCATTTGCACCGCGGCGGTAATAAGTACGTATTTAGCATTCAGCGGTGGCGATAGGAGCATATATAGCATGTGCACCGGGTGGTGATAGGTATGTATTTAGCATGCGCTCTAGAGCAGCGATCGGTACATATATAGCATGCGCACCGGGGCGGCGATAAGTACTATATAGCACGCGCACCGGGGCGGCGAAAGGTACGTATTTAGCATTCCCACCGGGGCAGCGATAGGTATGTATTTAGCATTCACACCGGGGCGGCGATATGTACATATTTAGCTTCCGCACCAGAGCGGCGATAGGTACGTATTTAGAATTCAGGGGTGGCGATAGCTACGTATATAGCATGTGCACATGGGCGGCAATAAGTACGTACATAGCATGCGCTCGAGGGCGGCGATAGGTACATATACAGCATGCGCACTGGGCGGCGATAGGTACGTATATAGCATGTGCACCTGAAACGGCGAAAAGTACGTATTTTGCATTCGCACTGAGGCGGTGATAGGTACGTATTTAGCATTCGCACCAGGGCAGCGATAGGTACGTATTTAGCATTCACACCGTGCCGGCAATAGGTACGTATTTAGCATTCGCACCAAAGCGGCAATATGTACATATTAATTATTCACACTAGGGCAGCGATAGGTACTTATGTAGCACGTGCACTGGAACGGCGAAAAGTACGTATTTTGCATTCGCACTGGGGCGGTGATAGGTACGTATTTAGCATTCGCACCAGGGCAGCGATAGGTATGTATTTAGCATTCACACCGGGGCGGCAATAGGTACGTATTTAGCATTCACACTGGGGCGGTGATAGGTACTATTTAGCATTCGCACCGGGGCGGCGATAGGTACGTATATAGTATGTGCACTGGGGCGGCGATAGGTACGTATATAGTATGCGCACCGGGGTGGCGATAGATACGTATATAGTATAAACACCGGGGCGGAGATAAGTACCTATATAGAACGCGCAGATAGAGGTGTTACTTTTTATAGAAATATGTCATACTATTGCCCTGGGCAACGTAGGAGAAATGGTGGGGAAGAAACAGCTTTCGCAAAAGGCAAAATTAGAAAGTAGCGGTGAAATGGGGCGACCAGGGAAGATAAAGAGACGGCTATAGAGAGAGGGGGAGAAATAGAAGTTTGAATATAAACATGTTACACACGCGATTTTTCTTCAAATATATGTTTTTATGACCCCGAGCAACGCCGGGTAGCCCCGCTAGTCTATCAATAAACTTTATAATGTCACATTAATTAAATTCATTAGGTTTTGAACTAGACTTCTTCTTTTGAAGTAAGTCTTAATGCTCTAAAATGATTTTCTAAACTTGTTAAATTATGGTAATCTATTGGTACAAAGTCCAGAGAATATGGTAGATGATTCGTAATTTCCCAGGCATATTATTTAGGACATTTTTGGTCTTTTGTGCAATGTGAAGTCTAGTGTTATCCTGATGAATGATGAGAGATATTATGTGGAACCCATTCCCAATCCTTTGACAATTTACCAAGCCTTTTCAATTCATAATAAATGATGGTATGGTTGACATTGAAGTCTTTGCTTAGCTCCCAAACTGTTTCAGTTGGATTTGCACCACCAATGAATCAGAATTCAATGCTCTTTGGTGACCTTCTCTTCATTCTGCCTACAGGCTGTAGTCCCTATTTCTGTATTGTGAAAAACATTTCCTACATGATTTTTCAGTCACTACGCCATCACAATAAGTGTTTTAAAGTGATTTTACTGTTGTGCTATTTCATTTTTGAAATCTATAAGGAATAACGTAACAAATGTTTTCTAAACATGTTTACTAAACATAAGTTGAATATAACAATATTTATCAATTAAGATAAAATGACAAAACCCGAAAGAAATGAAATATATTATTGATTTTGGCATATCTCTATATCAATAAAATTGTATGACTAATTCTCGTGTCTATGTGACTTAATTATTTTTTAAATTTACTATTAATCAATTATTTATTGAAATCAAAAACGCAATAGCGTAAAGTACTAAAACGAAATGAAAAAAAATAATTTAATGTAGTGAAATGAGATAAGATAAAAAGTTAACTATTACATAACATAGATAGATAGATAGAGAGAGAGAACATGCCTAATTAGTATTCACTTTCTTCTCTTCTTGTACACCAGACAGTTTACCCATCCCTGCATTCGTTACATAATCATAACTCTTTCCTTGCTAATTTGATACTTGTGATTTTTAGCTTTTCATTTAAATGAATAAATGCGAAAGTTTTTGTTTTCATTCATTACACCCATATTACCATCAAAAGTGCTTTATGATATGTAAGTCAATAATAAAATATGTTTCTCGGAATTACTGTATATATACTAGAGAGTAAAGATCCAAACAGAGGTTTCCATACGCCTAATTTGCTTAATTATTTTTTAGACAGTTTATAATAAATTACTGTTTGGTGTTATTTATTTATAATTTTAGTGCCCTATTTTCTCTATATATGTGCAATATTTTTGTTTATATTAACAGTTATTAATTGAAGTAATTTAATAATAAAAAAGAATAAATTATCAAAACGTTTCTTATAATATTTTTATTAATTTTCAAGGGATGGAATTGGAATGACAACTATTTTGAAATAGTTGTCATTCCAATTTCGTCTTTTAAAAATCACATTGCAATTTAAGATGTAGTAACAAAGAAAAAATATTCATAAAGATTTCATTAAATACCAATTCTTTTTTTGAATTAAAATTGCCTCAGTCTAGAAGATCGAGGACAAAATAGACTAAGTGTAGCATCAGAACAGATACTGCACTTTGTTCTAAATAGTTTTTATATTTTTATTGAATTATCACAATACTGTTTTCAAGAGAAAGTTAAAGTTGATTTTATTTTAAACGTTTTGCCATCTTTTAGCTTAGTTTTACTTTCAAAATTATATTTCTGTACCCTTAAATTACACACCTTTCTTTTCTAAATCCAGTATTTTCTAACAATGAAAAAAAAACTTAAGAATTTTAATCTAAAATTAATTAAAATTTTTTTTTTCGTATTTTACCTCTGTTATTAATAAGATTATCAGTCAATCCCGCATGTATTTGTGTTTCTCACTTATACATAACTTCTATAAATACACGTTGAATTATTATTTTTAAGTTTACTATTGATGGAATATTTATTGAAATAAAAAATAAAATAATGGAAAACTAAAACGAATATTTCAAAAATGTAAACATGACTATATATTTTTAACTATATGCTTCCCCTCTCTGGATTAATTGCTGCCCGGGGGTAAGTTTTACTAGTTATTTATAAATTTAAGAGTTTAAAAAATTAAAAGTATATATGTGATTAAAAAGGAAAAACAGCAAAAGAAAATTTGAAGTAAAAAAGATTCAGGGGCTATGACGGGTAAATACAGCTAGTATATCTATATTTTACAACTTTGTAAATCGCAAAATTAGACACCTTTATATCTAACTAAGATTTACTTTAAGAAACGCAAACAGTACTTTCGTTTCAACATGATATATTTATATTTTGTCTGTAACATCTCATTAATGAAAACTTAGGAAGAAAATTTGAAAATCATTTCTTTTGAGCAATGAATTGAAATTTGGTGTGAAACCAGAACTGGTAATCATTAGACTATTTCGGTTAGTTTAGAAAATTGTTAACAATTGAATTAAAACATGAAGTTTCATTAAAACATTTTTAATGTATATTTTCTATAAAAAGATTATTCAAATTAGTTTGCGGTGATTGGCCGATAAATGTCATTGCAGACTATGTAATCAGTGATACTCAAATCCTATCAGATCTATTATGTTCGATTCATTACTAATACCATCGTAAAGTCGTAAAGGTATGAACCCACAAGTTCCACCCAGCTATGGGTAAAATACTGACGTTAGTTCATAATCATAAAGAATGAATGCTTCATAATATATATTGTATTTTGGCATTAAATGAACCAACATGACCATAAAACAGACAAACAAAATCAAATATGATGATGCATGTAGATAGGTCATTAAGTAGGTAGATAAGGAAGTATTCATAGTTAGAAGATGATTTCATTGATTTTTTTATGCTTTCTTTGTTGTTGCGATTGGGATGATAATATTTAAAAGGTGATTTTGGTTAGGAAATCTATAAACACACAGTTCCCCACCCCTCACAAGCAACGTGTTCAATTAATCATATATAATGAATACTTTACAACATGTATTGTGCTTTGACATTATTAAGCAAAAAAGGCTGAGTATACTGTAAAACGCACAAACCAAAGTAGGTTCCTAGGTAGGTGGGAGGTGAAGTAAATAAAGACAAAGGTGGGAGGTGAAGTAAATAAAGACACAAACTGATGACGTATGTGTTCCAAGTTAGAATCCAGTTGATTCTATAACACCACTTTGTTGGCAACGTTCAAGTGGTTCCTTCTGTAAGTACCTGATTCTAGAAAGAATCAGTGAAACGAATGCCAACAACATAATTAAGCCGGCCATAAAAGTCGTACTATGCTGACCTATACGAATTTACTTTTTTACTAGAATAGGTAGGTTTGATTCGGTTTGTGCACTTTATAGTATATCTATACATTTGCAGCCATTTAATGTTGAAATACAATACCTATTATAAACGATCCATTGTATACAATTATTTACTATTTTATATATTTCTTTGAGAGGTGGACAGTTTCACAACTTTCCACATGCTATTAATATGTAAGGACCACAAAAGCTCCGGCTGAATTTAAACTCCGCATTGCCAATTCCATAAGCCATGTTTGTATCCATTATGCAGATAGGTACACATGTATTAATATATAGAAAATGGTTTAATTGATTTTTATGCTTTTGTTGTTATTGATTGGGATAATAATATTGAAAAGGTAATCTTGGTTGTTTTTGTTTGTGTTGTTGTTGCTGCTGTCATTGAGAGTGAGGATAAGGTTGTTTCATTCTTCCACTGAACAAATAGTGTCGGCTTGGAATAGTTCTGAGCTTCCTGCATTGTGAAATCCAAAAGGTTAAGCGGCTTTTTACGTTTGGATAACATTTCTGCATAGGGCAAATATTGGAGGGCAAAGCAACTTTAATGAAGGCTTGATGACTCCTTCATGACAATTAGAGGAAATTATAGGGAAGTAACCTCTGGATAACAAAAACAGACTTTATATAAATAAGATGCTAAGTGTTTAGAATATATATATATATATATATATATATATATATATATATATATATATATATATATATATATACTGTGTGTGTGTGTGTTTAGGGAAGCATGATCAGTCTGATGGATACCATCACTGTCTATAGAATCGGTTATGCTGAGTTCAAACCAGTGCCGTCTATTGTGGTTATTTGCACACTAATACTGTTAGAAAATGTATTAACCAACAATTTCTACTCAGCTATTTTTAAAATGGCAACTTTTGTTCAATTACTTGTATACTATAGCATAATGCTTCAATATTAATTATGCCAAATAGGGTTGATTTTCCATTAGACAATAAACAAACCAATGTGTATGTTATGATTTGTACATGCATTATATATATAAGTCTAAAAGTGAATTTTTTTTATTTAAAATTAATTTTTTATTTTTTTTGATTAGAAAGAGATATTTTTGTTTTTGAGGAGTATATAGAGATAGGCGTATTTTTACTTGATTTTGCTTGGATTAAAGATGGCATTATATCTTACTATAAACACATAATTTGTTTTGAAAATGATGTACCAACAGAAATGTTTACAAATGTAAGTTTGTTTGTTTTCATCCCTACTCTTTCTATGGAAAAGGAGTCGTTTATAACAGTTTAGTCTAATCATGTTTTGTTCTGGCTTCTCCAGAAACGTGTGTAAAAGTTATTTTGTTCCGAAATTGTTATTAAATGATAGAATGATATATTCGTGATTTTATACTTGATATATATATAAAAATTGTTGCAGCAAAATCCGACACTTGACGAAAAGAAAACGAAATAAACAATAAAAACTAAAGTGGTATATGTAGAGACCCGACAGTTTATTTAGCAACAGTTATAGTTACATACTATATTATTTCTCAATGTAAGCGCCGCTGGCAGAGACGACCATCTCAAGGCAGGCGTGAAATGAGTCACACGCTTTGGTGACCAGGTCCTTGTCTATAACGGTGAATGCCTCCACGATGGCAGCCTTCAAAAGTAGACTGTGGTATGGGCGTGCTTATTGGTCTTGACCTTGATCACACCCCAGAAGTCAAGGGGGTTGCAGTCAGGTGAGGAGGCTGGCCACAAATCCGGCGACCAGTGGTGAGGAACATTGTTGAGAAGCCACAAGTCTTTGCCTTGTGTGTAGGAGCGAACTTCTGCTGGAAGACGCAGAGGTGTCCAGCAGTGATCTCGTCCATTCAGGGCTTAACCATGCTCCTCAGCATCTCCTTGTATTTTGTTTACTTTTTGTTAAGTGTCGGATTTTGCTGCAACACCCAATATATATATACAGTTGAACACTGTGGACAGCAATAACGCTTCCCCCTGCCTCCCCGGGTAAGTGTATCTTAATTTCAATTACTGTCAAAACAACAAATATCTGAAGAGAGTCAAACATGCTTGAAACACATGTTATAGAAATTTAAACATCAAACTTTTTTTTAAATATGTAAAATATTAGATATTAAATAATAAACAAATTTTTAAAAATTAATAAATGTTGGTAGCTCCACTACTTTAAATATAAACTTTTCTCTCGCTGACGATTCCTTATGGGCGATAGATGGGTTTAAAAATTTTTTAAAGCCAGTCCATCTGGATGAAACCGCGGTATGACTCTGAAATATGTGACGTATAGTTTTTTCAAATTTATATATATATATATATATATATATATATATATATATATATATATATATATATATATATATATATATATATATATATGTACACAAAAAGAAATAATAGCAGTAGAGTTATATCTATTCAACATTTGACAATATGCAAGGTGTGGCTCTTTTTAATATTTTGTCTTTATTTTTATGAATCTCATTGAGCTCAGCTGGCTGATTCTTTGGAACTCATTTAGAGATGCAACCTGCTCTCACACGTTTACTGTCCGCAGGAATAACGTTTCTTGTTTGTCTATTCATTTGTGCACATGTGTGTGTTCTCATATGTATGTGTGTTTATATGATAGAGACATTTATGTATGTGTATGTGTGTTAATATATGTGATTTTGCACGTCTTACTGTGTTTGTATACACTCCAGTGTGTATGTGCGTGCATAAGCTTGGAAAATGTTTGTGTGTGCATGTTTGTGTATATATTTATGTTTTTGTATACGTGAAGTACTTCAGCTAGTTTATTGAATCAAGTTTTTTTTTGTATTTATGTTTGAGAATATTTAAGAGCATTAATTAAGATACAATGAACTGTTATTTTTCAAAGAGATAATATGAAAAATTTTATGCATTAATTTGACATTCACAAGTTATATTAGAGGTTCACCAGCAGTTGCGGTTCTGGAACATATGCCAAAATATGGACTGGTCTATGAATATCTATTTACAAAAATGACAAAGAAAGCAGTACCGCTTTTTAGACTGATTACTTCTTATTGAGAGCTTATCAGTCTGATCAGGTGCCATTACTGAATGCCACAGGGCCATGAGCACCTGTATGGCATGCAATAAAGGCAACACCTCTCATGAAGCTCAACCTTGCGTCACTTCCAACTCTTGTGGGGAGGCAGGTAAATAGGAGCAA
Organism: Sepiola atlantica; assembly: GCA_963556195.1. Classification (NCBI taxonomy): domain Eukaryota; kingdom Metazoa; phylum Mollusca; class Cephalopoda; order Sepiida; family Sepiolidae; genus Sepiola; species Sepiola atlantica. The sequence continues at coordinate 79,313,995 of OY744525.1, read as the reverse complement.
GCAGCATTTATGATCAATTTTGCTCTTTTGTACAAGCACACTTTTCTTGAACCACAGTCAAATATTTGTCATCAGGGCAAGAATGAACACTAGATTTAGATCAAAGATCTCCAATACTTCGCCCTGTCCCTGGCTAAGCTACATAGTTATCACATGGCTTCACTTGCATGTATATAAAATTCCCCTTATTTCATAGCAAGGGTGATAGCATAGAGGTAAGAGGACCTGACAGCTTAAAAGACAGTTGTGTCTCGAATCTCAGCTTATAGGTTGAGCTCTCATGCAAATGAAAAATATATAAGCCTTACAATTTCCTTTACTTTGTAGTGAGGGTGTTTACTTCGATCCAGACAGCTAACAAAGTAATTGGCTTTAGAATCTCAGCTTGAAAGATTCGCTCATCTAGCTACACTGAAGAGCTGTAATACGATGAAATAATTGTTTATGAATGCACATATTTATATTTATCTTATTATTATGTATATCCGTAACTGAAACTACTTTACTATTTACATCACAATTTCCTTTAAGTTGCTTAATCATTAAGAAATAATGTCTTATATTGTTTACACAGTTGAACTATCTACTTTACTTTATTGCCAATTTAATTGTGCTCTTTGATAAAACATAATCATAGTTCACAAAATTAATAGTAAGACTAATTCACATGTTGATTTTTAAAAATTATTTAAATAAATACCTTATGAGTATTTATGATTTCTAATTATTTGTTTTCGTTTTCATACATATAAATAATTTTGTGCATAAATATTAAAGGAAAGCAATAAAACAAAACTGTAATTCGTATTAATTATTTTTTTATCTAAAAAGTTAAATTCAGTAAATATTAATGTAAATTAAAGAACCGCCATCATCATCATCATCATCATCATCATCATCATCATCATCATCATCATCATCATCATCATCATCATCATCATCGATTTAACGCCCATTTTACATGCTGACATGTGTTGGATGGGTTTTAGAAATTGACTTTCAAGCTAACCTATTTTTGATCATGTCTTTTTCTCAAGTCCATCTTTATCACTTCCTCCTATGTTTTCCTTGTTCTACATTTACTAACCCATGAACTCTCATTCATTCTTTCAACATGGCTATACTATCGAAGCCTCCTGTTCTGCATGTACCTTCTATACTGTCCAGATTTAATCTTCCTCTAAGTTCATCAGATCTGAACCTGTCTTTAAGACTTGCATTACACATCATTCTCATATAATTTCTCTCCATGCAATGCATGTCCTCAATCCTCACTGGCCAAGTTTCACTTTCATGCATCATCACATTGCATACACATGCCTGATAGACCCTTCCCTTGGTCAAGAGTGGTAACGCTTAGCTGGTTAGTCATGGGAAAAATTCCCTGAACTTACTCCATCCACTACTAATTCTGGCTATCACACAAGCGCCTGCCTCACCCTGTTCCCAATGGTATCACCAACTGAACAGAATTTCTGAACTACCTCAATAACTTTGCAATCCACATATGTTTTCTCCATATCTGAGTTTGCATTCGTCTCTGTTGTCTTACACTTCTTGCACGCAAACTGGTTGTCCTCTTTCAGCCTATCAGTAATTCCACTGCACTTCTTGTGTACCCAATGCCTGCATGTACTACACAAAATTGTGTTTCACCCAACTCTCTTGTCACAAACTGAGCATGGGAATTTTTCTCTTTCTGAGGGATTTTCAACCACTGATCTACATTTTTGTCTTGGTGACATTCACTCTCAGGCCTTTACTTTCCATAGTATTCCTCCAAGTTTTTAACTTCACAAGTAAACCTTCCATTGTTTCACAGGCAAGTACTAAGTCATCAGCATACATTATCTCTTCTGGACAACTCATACGGAACTCCCTGGGTAATGCTTCTAAGACACAAATGAAAAGTAACGGACTCAGTACAGAGCCCTGATGTACTCCTACTTTAACATTAAAGCTTTCACTAAATGTGCTGTTTATTCTAACATGACTTTGAGCATTTCTGTACATTGCTTGAACAACCTTCACTAACCACTTGTTTGCCTCTAGTTTACGCAATGCCTACCAGACAACATCTCTTGGCACTCTGGTAAAAGCTTTCTCCAGATCCACAAAAGCAAAATACAGGTTCTTATTCTTACTAAGGAACTCCTCTTGCATATGTCTCTGGATAATTAAAGCACCAGTGGTACTTTGTCTAGGCATAAAACAAAATTGCATTTCATCTATGCTTATCTAACTTTTTATTTTGTGGTGATGGTGCAGAGAGACCAAGGGATAAGCGACCACGACTAGTATACACCTGCTGGAAGGAAACAGTGGCTGCAAATTTGATTTCGAGGTCATGATTATGCAAAATGGCAGTCTAAAATAGCTGAATAAAAGGAGTGAGGTCTTTGCTCGAGGACGAGATCTTTTTTGGATGCCACCTCGTTCGTGTGTGTTTTGGACAGTTGTCAGTTTATCACTTGTTTTAGACTGTTTTTGGTGAAGAAAAGAAAGAAGTACTACTGCTGTTAATACTGAGAGTGAATATCTACTCTGTTTTTGGTGAAAAGGAGGAAAATAATCTACAACAAGTGTGTATTCTTTCAACTCTAAATAATTTACGTGACTGAAATAGAAATTAATTAACTAAATATATCTTTCAAGCTATTTCGGCAATTATAATGGCAAAGGTAAGCATAACCAGTGATATGATAAAGCAATTCACTGGTGAGGGAGATGTGGTGGCATGGCTAAAGAAATTAAGATTAGTGACAAGACTTCAGAAGGTGGATTATGTGGCAAGCCTACTCCTATTGTATCTGGAGGGGGATGGATTGGCATTGGAGATGAACGAGAGCGACCAACTGGATGTGAAGCGGATAGAAGCCCAATTAGGCATTCATGGATGGTGCATTCACAGCCTATAGGAAGTTAACCATGGTTAGATGAGTTGAGAGCAGGTAAATATTTGCGTAAACAACATCAGACGGTTGGTCAGATTGGCCAGGTTCGAGGGAATTGGCCTGGAAAGGCTTGCCAAACTGGCATTTGTTACAAGGTTCCATGATGTCATCTCCAACGGACTCCAACAGGTGCCAAAAATTGAGATTCTGACTATGGGAGATCTGATAGTGAGAGCAAGAGTGCTGACAACTGGGGACCAAAGTCAACATGTGATCGCAGCTCACAATAAAGCGCGATCCTAGCACCAATATAACCTGCTACAGGTGCAGCGGAAAAGGTCATATAGCGAGACCCTGGCGAAGATGTGGAACACATTGCTTCCAATGCGGCAAGCTTGGACACTGAGCCCAGGACTGTTTGGGAAACGAGCCAGGGGACAAGGCCAGCCTCTCCCCCACCAGGATGTAAATGCGGCGCTCCTGGAGATTATCGTCCATGTTGATGGAATGCGGTGTTCGGCGTTAATTGACACGGGCTGTTCGCAGACAATAGTAAATCGCAGACAATAGTAAATGCAAGTTGATGCCGATCCTGGAAGACAACAAGGGTGGACATCATGACTATTGGAGGTGTGTCCCGTGCATGCTGCGGCAGTAGAGTCGTCACCATTTTCACAGATGAAAACAATTCTGGTGGTGCATGGTAAACCACTGAGGTTTGATCTGTTGTTGGGGATAGATGCGATAAAGGCATTGAGAGGCATCACTTTTGGCCTACACGAGCGGTTCGGATTGACGACGGGGAAGTCACCACATTCGCGGCCATCTCCATCAGTGAATCTAACTATACCACTACTTTCGACCATCAGAAACGAGCGTAGATCGCAGTGTGTAAGTGGTCAGAGTTTTGCGCAATGGAGTGTCCAAATATTGGGTGGCTGCAGAAATTCAACCAGAATATGATCAGGAGCTCCATGCATGGATGGACAAGTGTTGGCTTGTCCCATACCCAGAAGAAAGGCTAGGACCAATCAAGGCGTTTATTCTGTTGATGGCCGTGATGCAACGGAATAAGGCAAAGGTGCACCCAGTGATGAACTATCGCATACTTAACCATCATGTAGACACATTCATGGTAAACGCAGATGTTTGTGCTACTAAGATAAGCGAATGGCACCAAAAAGATGTTAACATGTCTCTGCTGAACCTCAGGAGAGCCTGCCTCTAAGATTTTTAGTAAAGGTCCGATCAAGTTTTTATTCAAAAAGGCCCATTTTGAGTTTTATATCTGTGTTTGCAAGATCATAGTGGACAGATACTTTATTATTATTAATGGTATGGGGGAGTTCTCACATCAGCCCATACCAGTGATTTGCTACTGATAACAACGAATGGTTTCACATGAAATCTGAGTGACAGCAACTCTCCTTAATAATTACAGTGTTCTCTCTTTCATTCTATTATTGTTTTAACTCATTTGGAGTTCTAACACCAGTCGTCACCAGTTGTTTATCACTGATAATCACCGGTGGCTTTCTCTTGAATCTGAATGACAGTAAGTCTTCTCAATATTCCAGTACTCTCGGTTCTATTCAAGTTGTGGTATGGATGGCGTTATCCCTTCTCAATCTTTCCATCATCTCTCAGGTCTTCTGTAATTACTTTTGGTTGTATAGACCGATGCTGATGCTACTGGGGTTATTATGATTGGTATATTTAAGAATCTGCATGCAATGATATGTGGGGTTCATTTGTTGATTTGCTCTTTTACTTTACATATTAAAAAAAAATGGCATAGTTAAAAAAAACATGGGTGATGGTAAAGGGTATGTTTTTATATTATTTAGTAATACCCATGTTTTTTAAGTATGCTATCAAAGTAATCAAGTTAATGGACCAATGTATATATACATATATATATATATATATATATATATATATATATATATATATATATATATATATTATTGTTGTGGCCCTGTAAAGGGTCTGGAAATAAAACACGAACTCGGAATTTAGAGAAACGAAGTATATTGAAAAAGTATAATTCAACAGATAACCAGAGTGGTTGAACGTCTGTCTTGACTGCCAGTATTAGACTGGGGTAGTTACAACACTGAGATGCATGTGCTCCCAGTATTTATAGTGAATAGAAGATTTTATGTAGTTCGTAAGGTAAGGTACAAAAACAATTATTAATAGCAGACTTTCAGAATTAAAGCCAAATAAATGTTAATTTTTTAACTCTAAAGCATATATAAATAAATAATAGAAGGTAAGATTTCAGTAACCATGTGTTTATTCATTTCTGAAAAGATAATTTCTTGACGAACCGTTTCATTATCACTTAGACAGCAAGCATACAGAGTTATGTTTATTAGTTTTTCTATACGTACAACTCATTATATATATATATATACACTAAAAAAATACCTATTGTCATCCCAAGACCGATAAAATTAGTTTCCAAACAGAGCAGTTTTGCACAGTATTTATGTCCCTTTACAAAAAGAAAAAATCAAGATATAATGTTACTAAACCTTATGTTTAGAATCCTTATTAATCATTTTGATTCCGGAAAATGTCTAAAATTTAACGCTTACACTTAAGGGAATTTAAGAAGAAATTGAAATTCATGGAATCTTGTTTAACTGGTGTCTAATGACTATGGATCAAATTAAATGCAAATCTGAAATATTTGAATTTTAAAATCGGAGGTTTCACCTATACTATGCCCCCTAAAAACCCTTTAAAATACCCTAAAGAAACTGAAATTTAGGAAATATCTATTTATTAATATCATTGCCTAATACCCATTGTTAAAATTTCACAAACATTGGAGGTATCTGAATTTTCACGAAGGGCTTTCATCTCACTTTTTACCCCCTTTGCATACAACTAAATTAAACTAAATATAGCCCATATTATGCCCCCTTACGTCTAGCAGCTGTGTTCCAAAATTCATAATAATCAGTTAATTAGTTTAGGAGTTAATCCTGTACATACAAATATATAAATCTAACTTTATATAAATATATATATATATATCGGTCCATCAACTTATATAGTCGAGTTATAATTTAAAGAAAAAGTTATTTTCTTCATTATGAAAACCAAAGATTATGTATTAAAAACATGGTTAGAGCGGTAACAATCGTAATGTGTATCTTTAACTTTTATAAAGTTAGGTATATATATTTTAGCAGGAAGACCCGATGTTGCCCAGAATTAATGAGGAACACAACTATGCTCTTTTTCACTATGCTCATATACCATATTACTTTCTTTTTTTTTACTGCTTCCCCTCCTCGTTTCGCACACTAATATCATTGGAAGAAGCTGGAATTTTTGATAACTCTGAATTAGTGTCCTATACATATGGTTTAAATTTCATTGAAATCGGATATACGTATTTGAAGTTTTCAGAGTTTTTTTTGCCTCCGTAGATCACTCGGAGGGGGGGGGGGTCACATAGAGATTAGACACATATAGGGGGAATATAGAGATTCAGGACTACTTCCATTGTCTTGTCAGAAAAATTTCTTCATATGATTTCAATTTCAATTAAAATAGGATATATTTGAAATTTTAAGGAAGGTGTTGCCTTCATAGCCCCCTTAGGGGTGTACTAAGAGATTTGGGACCACTTCCATTGTCTCACCCAGAAAATTTTACATGTAGATTCTCTAACATTTTTTATAGGGAACGCAGACATTGACATTTATATATATATAGTAGAAAAATACCCGTCTCATAACAGGTAAAATTAATACCGGAAAAAGCACTTTTATGTCCCATTACGAATATTAAAATCAAGATATAATGATACTAAACCTTATGTGTAGAATCCTTATTGATCAAAAGCCGTTACACTATTTTGATTATAGATAATATCTAAAATTTAAAGGGTCTTAAGAAGAAATTGAAATTCTGGAAATCTTCCACCGATTATGAATCAAATTTAATGCAAATCTAATATATTTTAATTTTCAAATGGAGGTTGTGACCATATTATGCTTCCTAAAAAGACTTGAAAATACTCCAAAGAAACTGAAAACAGGGGAATATTTATTAATTAATATTATTGCCTATTTCGTGAAAGGTTTCCACACTCTTTTTACCCCCTTTGCATGAAACTAAATATAGCCCACATTTTGACCTCTTATGCCTAACAACTGTTTTCCAAAATTCATAATGATCAGTTAATTAGTTTAGGAGTGAATCCTTTACATACAAACTTACCTAAATTTCAATTAAC
>OY744525.1:79264343-79301843 GCA_963556195.1 Sepiola atlantica | reverse complement strand
AGTATTTTTGACACATGGGCAAGTGGTATTTGAGATTCATCTGGCATCCTGTGCAGAATACATGCTCAGATGTCATATGAGCTGACATCACTGGCAACTATTGTCCAGGTTTGGGTTATAGTGGGTGAGAAACAAGTCCGATGTCAAGACTTCTTTTATTTTGACAAATGCTCACAGATGTCCAACAAATGAAACATGTTTTGTGCATAATAGGTATAAACTCGTAGTAGAAGTTTCCAAGTCCTAAGAAACTTTGTAAGGAAGAGATGTTTTCAGGAGCTGGCATGTTCTTGATTGAGGTAGTCTGTTCTGGGTCTGGCTTTCTGCCATCTTTGCCGATAATATGGCCCAAGTATTTTATGTTATCCATAAAGAAGTTGTATTTGGATTCTTTCACTTTGAAAATATACTCCTGGATTCTTGAGAAGACTTTATGAACATGTTCCTTGTGTTGTTCTACATTTTAGCTGTTCATTAATATGTCATCCACATATGCAACCGTGAAGTCAAGGTCGCTTAGCATAATGTCCATTACTTGTTGAAAGATTGCCAGCATGGCCTTGACCACTAACTTGTACAACCCACAATGGGTGTTGATACAGAGCAACTTAGAACATTCTTTTTCCACTCGTATTTGCGTCATTAAAAAAAATTTCCCTCCATTTAGTTTTGCGAATATTTCTTCCAGGTTTAGTAAAGGATAATGGTAATCTTTTAGTGCAGCATTAAGCCCCGTCGAGAAGTCGGCACAGACCTGGATCTCATTTGACTTTTTTTTCACAGAGACGGTTAGTGAAGCCCATTGACTGTACTCAAATTTTTACAAGACCCCAGTTATTTCTAGTCTGTGTAGTTCTTCATTTATTTGTGGTAAAGAGATGAAGGCCACATTTCTTTTTTTATTTAAACACTGGCTTGGATGTCCTCTTTTAACTCGAATTTTGCTGTCATCTTTTTACATCGACCAAGGCCCTCAGAAAAAATTTTCAAAACAGTTTCTTTTAAATCTTTTATTAAATTTTTCCCTTTGGTGGTCTGGTTTTTGAGTTTTTTGGCAAAATTTATTAATTGGCATGTACCACAACTTCAATTTATCCATCCGGTCGATGCCGAATAAATTTTCTGTATTCTTTAATATGAACGATTTTAGTTTAAACGTCCTTCCTTGAAAAGTTACATTTGTGATAACTTCTCCCTCAAACTTGATTTTCTTTACCCTGTCACGGACCTGGCCATTTTATTAGATCTTAGTAAGATTTGTTTTCCCAACTTTTTCCAAGTGTGAAGATTTATTGATTGTCAAATGTGACCCAGAATTCAACTGTAATTTAATATTATTATTTAGACTTTGTACTTGCACGTATTTCCTAATATTTAATCTATCTTGTTCATCCGATTTTGTGTTTTTTACACAGCTATTAACCTTTTTTTATTGCTTGGCAGTGTGAACTACTGTGTCCGAAATGGCTACAAGTTAAACACTTCTTATTACGGCAAAGGAAATCCTTATACCAATGTAGTGACCCACAACTGGAACACGGATTAGGGGTAATTTGTCTTGTTAGTTTGATTTAAAGGGAGAATTCAATTGTTGTTTTCTTCTGGCATATCTTTCCTGTGTATGCTATGTCAGATTCCTCAGTGTTTTTCACTGACACAAACTTGTCTTTTCCAACATTCGCTGGTTCCAAAAAAGGTTATCATTAAGGCTTGCTAGTTCAGAATTGGGTGAACATTTGACATGAAATTTAAATTTAAATGTGTCCATCTGAAAACTAGAATAATATTATTTTGGAAAAAAACTCATGGAAATTTTCCCAGTCAAATTAGTTCAAATCACATAAAAAAATATTTCCTTTTTTTTTTCTTTTTTTATTCAGATGAACTTGAGGTGGTTAAAGACAATAACTTTACGAAAAATTATTTCAATAAATGTCACTGTACTTACACCCGCTTCTCACCCAAGCATTATTGGGTCTCAAAACCCAAAATTGAATATTATAAAATGTAAAGAATAACAATGAAATAGGTCTTATGGCGTTATAGATAGAAGGACATAGAGTTTCTCATTCAATCCCGGGTAACACTGGGTATTCATAATATATTAAAAGATATAGCTATATTTTCCAGTAGTTATTAAAAAAGTGCTCAAGACAAAGTAAAAATTACAGGCATAAAACTAAATTTACTTTGGGATAAAATATTAACTTGCAGGTAATTATATTTTGCATATTGGTGAGTATTTGCATGTGTAAGTGTATGTACCACTACCAGCTATAAGAAGTCGTAATGTGGGCTATATTTAGTTTAATTTAGGTTTATGCAAAGGGGCAAAGAGGAGGTGGAAGCACTTCTTGAAACTTCGGGTATTTTCGATTTTTCTGAAATCTGAACAATAAGTATAGACATCAATTAATAAATATTCCCCAACGTTTCTTGGAGTATTTTAACGGCTTTAGAGGCCATAATATTGGCACACCCTCTTATTTGAAAGATCTAATATTTATTCTAGTATATATATATATATATATATATATATATATATATATATATATATATATATATATATATATATATATATATATAAAGTGTGTGTGTGTGTGTGTGTGTGTGTAAGGAGGAGGCATGTTTGTATCAATTGGCTGATATGTTTAGATAAATATAAAGGTGTACAATCCCCTGCTAATAGAAACGGAAATGTGTGATATGGCATTTCAGACATTAAGGGGTTTTCACATCCATTTCTCTTCATACTCTGTAGGATGCCATATCCTATTTATCTATCTTTAGGGAATAAATATACAAAAAAAATTTCTCTGGGTGTTTAAAAAAATGAAAAATACTATTTAAAACTGTTTAAGTTTATATATGTATACACTAGAAGAATACCCGTCCCAGGATGGGTAAAATTAATTCCTCAATCAGAACATTTTTCCACCATTTTTATGTCCCTTATGAAGATTAAAATCAAAATATAATGTTACTAAGATTTATGTCTAGAATCCTTATTCCAATCGTGATCAAAATTCATGACATGATTTTGATTTGAGAAAATGTCTAAAATTTAAGGCTAATGAGAGGTCTTACAAAGAAATTCAGGGAATCTTGCATAAGCTTAAGGAGCCTTGTAAAGTAATTGAAATTCAGGGAATCTTGCTTCATTGGTGTCTCATGACTATTGATTAAATTCAATACAAATCTAATATATTTAAATTTTCAAATCAGAGGTTGTGCCCATATTATGCACCCTAACACCCTTTAAAATACTCAAATGAAACTGAAATTTGGGGAATATTTACTAATTGATGTCTAATACCGATTGTTAACATTTCACAAAAATTGGAAATACCTGAAGTTTCACGAAGTGCTTCCACCCGCTCATTGCCCCATTGCATAAAATTAAATTGAATATAGTTTATATTAGGATCCTTTACACCTAGCAGCTCTGTTCCAAAATTCATAATGATCATTTAATTTGTTTAGAAGTGAATTCTGTAAATATAAATACATAAACATATACACATACTCAACGTTATATAACTAGAGATAGTTATGTAGTTTAGGAGGAATAAAACAGAGGTCTCAATTACGTTTGTAAGAGTATAATATATTAATTGTTGAAAAATATGATTATTCGATTAGACATTGATTGATATCGGCGGTTTCAGGATGAATGGGAAACCCGGCCACTTGGGTTATAAATGCACCATATACCACAAGGATACCATATATATATATATATATATATATATATATATATATATGTATATATATATATATGAGGAATAAAAGAAACAATGTTTCAGACAAAATGTAAAAATAAAAATGGAATAAAGGATAAGCAAATCAACAACTAGCAAAAATAAACTCAAAAACACATATTGAATAGTTCTACCAAAATATTTCAATTGTTAAAATACAATTATCATCAATTGGTAGCAGAACTTTAATTAAAAACAGAAAAGTTTTCAAATTTATACAAAGAACGCAATTTGAAAAAAAAAAATAGTCATGTGTAATAAACAGTAGAAATTGCGTTCTTTGTATAAATTTGAAAACTTTTCTGTTTTTAATTAAAGTTCTGCTACCAACTGATGATGATTGTATTTTAACAATTGAAATATGTTGGTAGAACTATTCAATATGTGTTTTTGAGTTTATTTTTGCAAGTTGTTGATTTGCTTATCTTTTATCCCATTTTTATTTTTACATATATATATATTTATATTTAAAACTAACGTACGCACACATCACTTGTAGAGCGAGGTAGTAAGTTATGAAAATATATTTACGGCAATTAAGTTACACAGAGGCTTTCGCGTTTCATCCCCCATAGAAAATGTTAGCCTGATGATTCCTTACAGGGATGAAACGCAGAAGCCTTTGTGTAGCTTAATTGCCATAAATATATTTTGTAATCGACCACTCTGTTGTTATTTTCTCTCAGAAACATCATTCATATATATATATATATATATATATATATATATATATATATATATATATATATACCTTATTTTCCCGCATTCTCTACCCCTCTCTCTCTATCTATCTATCTGTATTAAAAGGAATACAATCTTGTTACTATTTGTGTTTGCTTATATATATATATATATATATGTACATGCATAGTAGGGAAGGAGAAGTAGTAAATAGAATCTTATCAATATGTATGATTGTGTGTGTGTGTCAGTGTTTTGGAAATCAAACCATGCTCAAGTCTAAATATCCCTAGTGTCATTATATAATCATCTATAAGCCCCTTATCTGTCTAAAAGCTTCGGCCCTTAGGGCGGGGACTAAAACCCAAACCCCACAGGGTTAGTCATTGAGTTTGTATGTTTGCTCAGTAGAGCCCCTGTTAGCCTTTGCAAGGAATGTTTGTTTTTATCCATTTTCTTTCTTTTACAGATATGTCAGCTAGACCCAGCAGGTCCGTGTTTTTTTGGTTTTTTATTTGGAAACTTACCCAAGCTTCACTCTCACCCCTCACTGACCACTACCACTACTTTCACTATCTCTGTTGCTATCGTCATCATAATCATTATCATAATTTTATTCGTCTATTTATTACATTATTCCAATTTATCTTCTAGATTGTCATTCTTTTACTAAATTCCATTTTCATTTTTCCTTCTGTATTTTTTTTTTCTTTTAACCCTTCTTGAAAATGATTTTATAGTTCAAAAATCAAAGCATCAATTGGTCAATTACAATATACGTCCCTGTCAAAAAATTCATTTTGACCATGTTATTTTCATAATACTTCATTGTTATGTCCAAAAATTTATTAATAATTCAAGTGTGTAGAGTACCTAATTTTCTGTGTTCCATTTAAAAGATCAATCGCCCTGTTGGTGGGGCCACGAATTCGCTGACTACAGCCCTATGCAGAGGAGTAACCCCCCTCTCCAAAACAGGACCACCTGTAGGCCGTGGGTGGCGACCTGTGATGCCTTAGGACGGGATTCTGGTGGCTGAGCCATTGTTCCACTTCGGCCCTTACTTCGGTTAGATAGGAGATCAGATTGGTCTGATTTGATCAATTGACTGGTCACGTCATGTCCTAGTGTCTATAAGTTCATCTCCAACCGTATTATTCAATCTGATTCTTCAAAAAATCAAAACCTTATTTCTCCTATTTATTTTCTCCCAAATAGATACTAGAAGGTTGTGGCTGAGTGTCAATCATGTTGAGAACAAAAAGTTTACTAATGCCAAGTAGTAATTATTTTAAAGAGCAATGTTTTCAAAGAGTAATGTCACTGGTGGGGTGGTTCCTTGAGGTGCTCCGTTTTCCTGTTCTTGAGTAATGATAATACCCTCTGAAATTTTCTTCTAAGAGTAATGTTTTACAAGAGTAGTGCAATGTTTCCAAGAATAGTGCAATGTATTCTGAGAGCTTTTTTCAAAAGCAATATAAAATCATTATCCTACCTATAACATTCCATTTGACAACTTTATTCGCCGTTAAATAACCCATAGCTTGTTGATATGCCAGAAAACAAACCAACCCAAATCAAACTAAAAAATCAACACATAGTCTGTGAACATCGGCCATTTTTTTTGTACAAGTTAAATGTTCAGGGCTGCTATAATATTTATGAATTCCACCATTCTGGACTGAATTTTTTATTTCAATAATTTATTAATAACATGCTTATTTGGGTATTGCCTATTTGAAAAAATGTAAATAAATGCAGACAGCAAATAAACATTTATAATATAAACCTGTTCTACTGATATCATATATATTCAAATGCAAATTATAACAAATAATTAGTGTGTTACCTAAAGAGTCACATGTCATCTAGATACTTATATAATTAAAAAAAAACTTGCTAACAGCTGATATAAGATTGACCAGAATTGCTAGAAATTAAATCTCAGTCCTCACCATTCTAGTTAATGATTTTTGCATGAAAATTTTGTCCACACACAATATTTATGGATTCTAGCATTCTCAACTGAATTTTGAATTTCAACAATTTCTTAATAACAAGACGATTTGATTGTTACCAACAAAATTTGCACAAAAAATAAAGCAAATAAACAATCATATTAGCATAGCATGAACATGCCCAGGGATAGATAATCTTCTAATATATTTATATAATAGGATATGATATAGATCCACTTCACAATAGAAAAATAATAATTGTCTAATTGATTGAATCGTCTCCTTTAGGATTCAGATCTTTTGTGGATTCCTAATGTAAAATGACTTTGAAGAAGAAGTGAACTCCAACCTTTAAAAACTGTAATATCTTTAAGTATTATTGAAGAGAGTCTTTGAGAATTACTTGGAGCAAGCTGGGTTTGATGAATAATTGTGTTACTTGGCACTATGATTTTAATATCTGAACACGATGGTGGATTTGCAACAAATTGTCTTGTTTATGTTTTATTAAAGATCCAAACATCTCTATAAAATGCCCTATATGTGAGTGGGTCTGCCACGCTTAAATCTTAAATAGCTTTTGAATTCTAATTTCTTTCAATAGTGCATTAAAAGGTCTTCTGCCTCGAGGAACTAGATTTTTATCAAACATCCTGTTTGAAACAGCACCGTTCTTTCCTTTCTTTGGAATTTGAAGCAATGGACTAATTCTATCATTATTTCTAACAATAAATCCTGAGTTTGGAATAAGTCTGCTTAAGGCTGTGGAATGTGTGATGTATCGTTCACTTCTCTTTTCTAGACTATAAATTTGGAGCTTTTTTAATATTTCACAGTAATTTGGCCTATTCTCATCACCAAGATCTTAAATTCTTCTAGTAAAACTTTTCAGTGACTTTTCTATCAATTCAATCAGGTATCTATCAGTTAAATACCACAGTAAATAACTATTCCAAAATACTTAGCATCATTTATTTAAACAAAATCGTAATTATGAAAGTGTTATAGTTAACTTAAATCGTTGTGTCTAGCATAGAAATTATTAAATATTATTCAGAGCCTTGACAATGCACATTAAAAAGAATAAAATAAAATAACTCAGATCTTAATAGTTATTAATATGTTTCCAATATTTCAACAAAAATCTCTTCTTCAATGACAATTTAGAATTATGGTCGTCAGAGATTTTTTTCTTTTGTTATTCATAATTATAATTTCATCTCTAGTTTTAAATGTTCTTAAAATCCAACCAGTCATTCTTTATGCTTTCTTTATGGTTATCTCAATGTGTTTATGGAATTTATGGTCACTAAGTAAATTGTATTGGCAGATCTTTAAAGTAATCTTTCTTTTCAATGATTTCACCTTCATCTGAATGGTAGTCTTTCAATAGTTGGTGGTATCGTCGTAAATGTAATATATTCAAATTTTTCTGCATTGAACTATATATGATTTTCCACACATCATTCATAGATTCTTTTAAGCCTCTCTTCGTCATAACTGTCTTTTATCATGCTGACATCTGATAATTCCATTTATTCATTTATATCTGCTATCATTAAGTGGGAAAGAATGCGATCTTGCACTGTTCTTTGTGTAACTTCACATGACTAGAGTTGCTTTTAAGAATTCACCTTCTACTCATACTTGCTAAGTTTGTTTCTTTAGAAAGTCATTGATCCATCACCTAATTTTCCCACCAACTCCAGCGTTTTAAAGTTTTTTCAATAATATCATGATTTATCAAATGCTTTAACAAAATTGCTTTCACATTCCCTTCTCCAGATCATTAACAATCTTATCATAAAAATAAATTCGATTTATTTCATATGGAAACAAAACAATTACATATTACATATAATCATCAGCTACAATAAACTAAAAGACTTTTCTCAAGAAACACCATGCGATTTTTTTTGATTTTTTACTTAAGTTCACTCCAAACAAGGTACAATGCCTCAGAAACGTGTGTGTGTGGGGGGGGGGTGAACTACTGTGAATTAATGGAATCCTATAAGGGTTTTTTTTGCAGCAAGATGTTTGTTCACATTACATTTAAATGTCTGTATGTTAGTACGGTCAGGGAAACAGAAAGCAGGAAGAAATACAAAGGCTAGCAGTACAAGGAAAGAAGCTGTTAGAGTAGAAAGCTCTTCGGCATTTGTGGATCTCAACAATGAAGGGGTGGGATCTTGCTGACTGACGGGTTGATCGGGGGTATTTATATAGAGGTGACACCAATGCAGCACATTCCATTAAAGTACTTGTAAAACAAGCACAGGGATGTAACATTGCAGCGATGAGACAGAGGCTGGAGCATGCTTGATAGTGAGAGGCCTATTAGATTAGAGACTCTTTTTTGGATCCTGTCCAAGAGGGAGAGGCTAGCGTTTGGTGCACCAACCCAGATGTGATAACAAATAACCGAAACATTTTTTATAACCAGAAATGTTCACAACTTTTAAATGCATCCTTGCATGTTTTTTGATAGGCTCAGTCCGGAAAGTATCAATTCGAAATGGCACTTTAATCACTAAACGCACAGATTGAATGGAGACATCTTATTTTAAATAGATCCAAACATCTCTATAAAATGCCCTATATGTGAGTGGGTCTGCCACGCTTAAATCTTAAATAGCCTTTTTATGTGTATCTCACAGGTTAGTTTGAAATCACATTTTTGTTAGTCTCTCATGTTTAATAGTGAAATATTATTTTTACCAGTTTGTTATGAATAATTGAATTTTTAGATGTGTCCATGTATCTGTATAAGAGCCAGTTTGTTACATTTAAGTTTGAACTGGCATGTTCTTTGATATGTCACACTTTAATTTGAAGTAATTTTTCCGTCGTTGGTCTGTCATGCTTAAGTTTGAAATAGCATGTTTATTGCTAAATGTGCAGATTGAATGGACGCATCTTTTTTAGCTGAGTACTTTGCTTTAAATCTGTGTTGACTGTTATTCATTAAATTCCTTCTTTCCAAGTGATCAACAATATGTTTTCTGAGAATTCTTTCAAATATTTTCACAATATGACTTGTTAAGTTTACTGGTTTATATTTCTAGGTCTTGCTCTATCTCTCCCTTTTTGAATTGGAGCAATAGTTGGCTTAGTATTTATAAAGAGCAAAAGAATTAGCAAATAATGTTTATCATCATTAATCTTTTCCGCTTTTGAATACTATGCGTTGTAGTTTATCAAAAGCAATTTTAAAATCAAGAATGGTTAATATTAAGGTTTATTACCTTTTGTACAGAAGAAAATAACGAGAAATAAAAAATAGGAAAAAAGAATGGATAGTTCTTAGTTTAGCCATAAAACTGTTATCAACAAGACTACTACTACTACTACTTGGTGTAGTCAGTATTTTCATGTTTTTGTTTCAGACAAGTCAAAATCTTGTAAGGAAATATTTTCCTACACAACACTATTTGGTAGCCTCTCTCTTTGGTAGTGAATCAGAATAAACAAATTTCTGTCATGAAAGTAAAATATAGTTTTATTTTGTTTAAAAAGTTGATGCAATTACTTTTCAGTGAATCTTGGCAAAAAATTCACATTTTTGGTTTACAAGCATATTTTAAGAATATTAAAGTCATAATATTTAATTGTTGTAACAAAAAAATTGTTTTTCAAATAGTTATTTTAAATTCCTGAAATCGTCATTTTAAAATCTTATATATGTGCTTAGAATGTTGAATATTCTTTTGTGAAATTTCCAATGTTTAAATTTGGATCCACATGTGATCATGCAGCTAACTTTAAATTCACGCCTTGTAGCTAGATAGATGGCTTTAGGTGGATAGAATACATGGATACACTGAATATTCAAAGTTATTTTATTAATCTTCTCAAAAATGTAATTTCAGAATAGATCTTTCAGAATCTTCCATTAATATTTCTCTTCTATGTTTGGCAGAGGACCTTCATATGCCACTACTGCCTGACCCCCAACTGTTATTTAAGTCTAACTTTCAAACATGCTATCTCTCCTAGTATGTTATCCAACTCAACCAATCAAAACCTCTGCCGTTTCTCAGACACTCTTTATGTAACTAGAAGATCTGTTGTACTTTTAAGCTTTTATCAAATAGTCATGCTGAGCTTTCTTTTATTGCGTAAATAGAATAAAACACAACATAAATAAATGCAAAACATTACGAAACTTAAAATTTCAATATCTTCTAAGAATAGTTATAAGATTTTAAAACACTGATTTCAAGAATTTAAATCATCTATTTCAAGACTTAAACTGTAATTGAGCGTATTTAATAAAAATTGAATCTAAAGGAGATTGTGTGATTGGCTAAAATGCTAAAATCCAGCATATTGGTTAATGTAGAAAAAATTATTACATTATACAGCTTCTAATAAACAATACTAAAAAGGTTAGACTCATGCATTAAAATATTTTAAATCTAGGAAGCAATTTATATCTAACTAACCATACCTATCCTGCGTTGCCCATGAGTCTTTTTACTTTCATTTTTGTTTTCCTTTTTTATTAACTATGTCGTTTATTTATCAAATTATTATTTTTTAAATAAGATTTTGAAAGTTTAATTGAATTATTTGGTATCGCTTGATCATTAAATTATTAATTGAACTAAATAATTATTAAAACAAATTTTTTAAAGACTATTTATAAAATTATTACATGATAGTTGCTTGCAAAACTTTTCATATTTTACAACATAAAGATTTGCTAAGTATTTTAAAGCCACTAGAACCTTCCAAATTCCTCTCAAATTTCAAATGGTCACGAAGTAATTTTTTTTCAACAATAAACAAAAGATTAAAATGGCTGACTTGTTTACGAAAGGCATTTATTTTAATAGGATTTGTAAAATTTTGTGTTATTTTATGCTATCGCATTTTTTATTTCAATAAATGCTCGATTTGTAGTGAATTAACAAAAATTAATTCAATATGAAATTATCAAAGGTATGTTGATACGAGAAAAACACACCTGAAGTTGTCATCATTTTATTAATAGAGAGAAGAAATAGAGAAGAGAGTCGATTGGGTCACCATTTGTAGGGTGATGATGATGTGGAGGAAAGGGGTTATCCTTTTATCTTCTCGTAAAGAAACAGAACAACGAAAAGTATTTCTGTAACTAACAAAAAGGGGTTTTATTAACTCAAGGTTACCTATACCGTTTGGTAGAGGTAGAAGAGAGTGAGACAGTGTCCGTCTGAGGAAGAGGAAGAATATAAGAGTTCTTAGGGCTGCCCGTGGATTTCTTCAGGTGAAGATGGTAGTAGTCGTCAAGTGGCGACGGC
The DNA here is from genome assembly GCA_963556195.1 of Sepiola atlantica. Taxonomy (NCBI): domain Eukaryota; kingdom Metazoa; phylum Mollusca; class Cephalopoda; order Sepiida; family Sepiolidae; genus Sepiola; species Sepiola atlantica. Next base: position 79,290,155 of record OY744525.1, on the reverse strand, counting down.
GGCGGGAGAGAGCGTTTCCTCGTTCCTCGCTGGTGCTCTCTGCGATGTGTCCAAGCTGGTGCCAGGAGGTCGTCTGATCTTTTTCCTCGAACCCTAAGGGGACATAAGTAGTCCCTTAGGGAACTAACGATATTACTGTTCCCTGTGATTTGATTGGACAAGCCAGCTCACAGGGACAGTGATTACGCATTCAAAAGTAGTCCCTATTGGTGACTGCTACAAGTATGGTCTTTTAAAACGTATTTGTATAAATTCTCATTAATCAAATAAAACAAATTGTCTTTGAAGATTTTTCTGTGAAACCAGTTAATAATTATTGTTCTATTTTTGCATATTTTGTTAACATCATCTTAATTAATATTTTTTTAGCACAAATCTATTATCTATTAATAATGAAGATTATGTATCTGTCTGTTTGTCTGTCTGAAGCCAAAACTATACTATTTAAGACTATTGTACTTATTATAGAATAGTATAATTTATACTATTTCAGACTAATTACTATCTTTAAATGCTCAATTCAGAGGCATAGTGTAGTGTAGTATCTGCTCTGTTGTCATGATACCATCCCACCAGGCATTACCTCTTCCTTTTTTGAGAGGTGTGGAGGTAGTGTGGTATCTGTTCTGTTTTCATGATATGATCCTCCCAGGCATTACGTCCCCCTTTTTTGAGAGGTGTGGAGGTAGTGTGGTATCTGTTCTGTTGTCATGTTACCATCATCCCAGGCATTACCTCTTCCTTTTTTGAGAGATATGGCGGTAGTGTTGTATCTGTTCTGTTGTCATGTTACCATCAAACCAGGCATTACCTCCTCCATTTTTGAGAGGTGTGGAGGTAGTGTAGTATCTATTCTGTTGTCATGATATCAATCTCCCAGGCATTACCCCCACCGTTTTGGGGAAGTGTAGAGGTAGTGTAGTATCTGTTCTGTTGTCATGATACCATCCTCCCAGGCATTACCTCCTCCTTTTTTGAAAAGTTTGGAGTTAGTGTAGTATCTCTCCTGTTATGATACCATCCTCCCAGGCATTACCTCCTCCTGTTGCATACCTTTTAATTTCTCGTACCTTTACTTCTTCGTCGCGTGGAGGGGTGCCATCTCGATGTCGTCTAGTGGTTGAGTTCTTTCTTCGTTTCTGTACTGCCGTGAACATCGCCGTCCGCTGTGTCTGCAACAAAACCTTCAAAACCGATTCAGGATTCAGGCGTCAGTTTCTGTCGGCCATGGAGATGTTTTACTAAACGATGAGGGAGAGATCAAAATACTACTTTATCGTAGTTAATTCCTAGCTTAAGTCCTTAGCCATTCGAGGAGGGGGGGGGAGAGGGAATCTCATGCCTGTATTCTCTTAGGGAATTTCATTCCCATTTTTCATTTTGGACTACATAGAGAAATACGTTTGTTTGGCTTGCTTCCAAAACCCAGACTGGCAAAACTCTGTTTCCCACACAAAAGCCTGTGACGTAACAGAACCCCTATGTGCAGGTGCACCTTGACCCTTGACCTGTGGTCTCGTAAACGTGGTGGCCCTGTCAACGCCTGTGAGAAAAGCGCTATTTTGCACTCGGTTGTACAGGTCCACCCGCACTAAATTGCGCATGCCAAACCAAACGATCTCCCACACATACGTACGGCCTCACAAAATGTATTTTGATATTATTTTATTGCAAAGTGAATCAACAATAAATGGTCAATCGATAGATATGCCTCTTACTAAATTTGTTCCCAGTTCTTTCGACTGTGGTAGGGAAAGCTCCTCTTTCCTCTTCTGAACTATCATGAATCAAAATGAAAATGTCGGTAGGATTAAATATATAATTGATAAAATCGATTGGAAATACCTGTTTTTAACACAGTTGAAACAGAATTTAAAATTATCAGTGTCAATATCAAGCTCTACTTTATGCATAAAAACCCCTAGATGGGCACTGTAAGTGTAGTATTAACACAGCATGACGTTGCTAGCTATAAATGCATCATTCCTTTCATTAAGTTCAACGCTCTTATGACGTCAAGCGTCGAATAAGTGTTAAAATTATCACTGTTTATCTAGCTATTCAGCGGTGACCGTGGGGGTTTAGATGTCGGGATTTGAGTTGTAACATGCTCGGAGCCCGGGATTTCAGATCACACGACCAGTAGTGAATAGTTATATCTCTATGCTGACGAGTCCTGATTAAAGGACAAAACGTATAAGTACATAGATAATAAACAAAAAACAAATATTTATTTTATATATATATATATATATATATATATATATATATATATATATATATATTTATTTATTTATTTATTCTGGTACAGAAAAATTAGTACAACATTCGTACCGTCGGTTTCAAGCACGGAAGGTCTTTTTTATTCTTAGTATTGAAATGTTTTTATATATATATTTTTTTATATATATTTTCATATATTTTTTATTTTTTATTCCCTTTAATCTTGAATCCCCTCGTGTTTTAAATCTCAACGGTCTTATTACACTAAATTTAAATTTAAACAAACACACTGAGCAAATAACGCGTCCCAACGAGAGTGTCATGTGACCTCACATTTCCAAAACAGATGACAACAGAAGCTGAAGAGAGCCAGATGGGTAAGACCTTCCGTGCTTGAAACCGACGGTACGAATGTTGTACTAATTTTTCTGTACCAGAATAAATAAATATTATGCTCTTAATTTTTAACTTTAATTCTTAATTAATCGAGCACTCTGCTGGGATTTTTCCTACCATTTTACAAAGAAGTATATATATATATATATATATATATATATATATATATATAATTATTTTTATTTATACAGACATGTACATAATCTGCGACACTGGCATGTCGATGTTATCGATCAACAGCTGTTAAAAACTGAGATCTCATCAGGCAGAATGAAAAGCTGATCGTTACCTTAGGTCATATTTGAAAAGAATGAAGTGGAAAAGAAGAAAAGAAAACGAAGTTCAAAATTTAAGATTAGAAGGTCACGTGGTCAGATTTGAAACTGTGGAAAAACCAGAAACCAGCTCATGTTGTAGATAAATAAAAGGGGTCAATTACCCGTGGCACATTTTCAAGGCTGTCTACTGTTTAGATATGTATTCAGAGTTTCTTCGGCAGTGTCAATATTATGCGGGGTGGAGGGCGGAAGGAAGACGAGCTGTTGCCTTCAGTCCGGCTTTATTTGTGGTGGAGGGTGGGGAGATGGTGTTAAGTCATTTAAATCTAATTGTGTTGATTTTTCACTTTTAATTTTTCGTTTTAGTTTTTTAGTCTTTTAATTTTTTATTAATTTGAGCTAAGAGCAGTTAGTTGTTACCGGCAATAAAATAACAATAATAATAGGAAAATAAAGTAAAATAAAGTAAAATTAACTAAAAATTTACTTAATATAAAAATTTACATAATATAAGGATAGTAATAATAATAATAATAATAATAATAATAATAATAATAATAATAATAGTAGTATTTACAATCATAATAAGGGGTAAGAAATAAATTAATACTAGTAATAGTAATAATCAAATAGAATAAAGAGAATAAGGATAAGATTATGGTAATGAAAATAATAATAATGATCATAGTGATAATAACAATAATGATAAAAAATAATGATGGTAGTTAAATGATAGTGGAATAGAAATACAAATGAGGTGACACAATTAATAATAATAGTAGCGGCAATGCTGATAGTAGTAGTAATAATAATAATAATAATAATAATAATAATAATAATCCACATTAATAATAACATTAATTGTATTAATAACCACATTAATAAAGTAATTATAGTTGTAATAATAATATAATGATTTAATGTAATGATCATGCCAACTATAATATATAATATGATACTCTATAGTAGGTGGATAACTATGTTATTTATTTTTAGTTGGTGGATAGATAATTTCTCTGTCTTTTTTTCAATAATAGGGGCCCTAATATTGCCGTGTTTTAAGGGGGTCAGTATTGCATGGGAGAGGTAATTAATTCCGGTGAATTTGGTAAAGACTACAGAATGATGGGTTTGGTTAGGGTTAATAGTTTTTATTTATTTTTTTATTTTCTAATGGTAACATTGATTCCAGAGGTTATATGTAAATTACTAAGAAAGTGTGATCTATTGTGCCTACAGTTAACTGAGGTTACTTGTTTTTTATTTAGAAGTTTATCTCTCCACAGAATTTAACTATCTCAAGTTTTTCACTTAGGGATAGGTAACAGGGTGAATTAAGGGAACTACAGGTACTGGTTTTTCTGATAGTGTTCCATTTAACTGTTGGTGATTGATTATTATTGGTTAGTTCCCAGTGGTATATAGAGAGTGAATTTTTTTTTTGAATAGGCAGAATTATTGAATGAGCATTTATGGCAGGTATATCTTTATTTGAAGGTATTTCCAGCCATGCCTATATAGTATATTTTCTGGGTTGGGTTTTCTTTAGTTGAAATTGTAGCCTGGTAGACTATTTGGGTTGATAGATTATGTATATGTCTGTATAAATAAAAATAATTACATATAAAAGCTCTATTTGATATTGAGCACTCTTTATAAGCCCGGTTGAAATTATTTGGATTTTTATCCTGTGAATGTTTACTCTACCTGGATACTATATATATATATATATATATATATATATATATATATATATATATATATATATATATAATAACAATTTCTTTAAGGGATTAATGCGTATTTCTTTTGCATTTCAAAGGATAGTAGTTCATAATAGTTGGATCCTGGTTTCGAATCATCCAACTGTTGGTACAGTTACGTAATTTCCATACAGACGAGTTCTAAATTAAAAACACAACACATATATATGTCTATGGATATTAAAAAAATATTTATTTATTAAAATAATTATATATATATATATATATATATATATATATATATATATATATATATATATATATATAATAGTGTGATATAATTAATGACTGGAAAATATTTGAAAAAGGCTCTATTACATTTCAGTATATTTTATACCTTTCTTTTTTTACTGATGGTCACCACTTATAAAGGTCTGGGGGATACTCGAGGATAAGGGTTAAATAGATCGTCAGTTGGGTGATAATCACCATCACGAGCAGACCGGAAATAATGAGTGGAAAGGACAGAAGATTACTAAAAGGAATTGATAATCCAAAGGGACGGCTGAACAAGTCTTTGTTTACATTAGACTTGATGATGACCATTTTGTAGTCGGCTGAGAAGCAGACTCGTGGAATTTTGTGGGATGTTCTTGGAAGGTTTTTAGTAAAGAGAGAGAGAAAAGAAAGTTCTTAGCTGTAGTTGTAGCTAGACAAGTTCTTGTTGTGAATGATTTACAGGGGACTGGGATTGGAGCTCAGTAGAGCACCTAACATGAACATAATTCTACATTAGAGAGAGGCTAGCAACATCTCTACTGTGTGAAAGAGGCTGTAGGGACGAGAAGAGATTATCAGCCACTAGATTGCAAAGTCGATTTTGTACTCTGTCAAGACAAAAAATATCTGGTTCTTATACAGGTAAAGTATTGTGTCAGGGGTGAGGTACTGTCTGGAGCGGTAGAATGATCCAACCATATTTTCCAACAGATTTGATGTCAGTCTTCCATTTCAGGCTTGGGGTTAAAGTTAGTCCTAGAAGCTTATCAAAGAAAGGGGCTTCCTTGAAAAGAGCCATTCATTTGAACTGAAGAATTGAGGATCTGAGCATTAATGATGAAAAGTAACAAGACACTTTTTCACCCATTGCACCACATGCTCCAAGTCAGAAGAGATATAGACAGAAAGATCTTGATCATTAATGCTCTTCGAAGTGCTGTCATAAATAGTTGTGTCGTCTGCATAGGTGTCAACAAATTATCTCAGAATATGATTTGGAAGATAATTTATGAAGATCAGGAAAAAGGTTGCACCCAGAATGGATCCTTGAGGCACGCTGGCATGTATGTTATGTGCTTCGGACTTTTCAACAATTACTTTTATAGATGTATCGGAGAGAAAGGATGTGATGGTTCAGAGGACATTTCCAGATATTCTATAGCTAACAAGCTTGTGGGGCAAACCTTTGTTCCAAACCCTATCGAAGGCCTTTGATATATCAAGAGCTATCACCCTAGAAAGGAAGCCCCATCAATAGATTCCGTATTCCTGTACGATATCACAGTCAGCACATCAGCTGTATATATCATGCAGGACGAAATCCGTGTTGCTTGTTACTAATAAGATTGTTTTTGCTAAGGTCGTTGACAACTTTTGGATTTATTACAGATTCAAGCAATTTACTCATGATGCACAGGATACTGATCGGTCTGTACTGGGATGCAGAGGACCAATCTCCAGTATTTTAAAATACCGGACAGACCAACAAAGTCTTCCATAGTGATGGAAAGCATTTCTCCTTTAAGCAACGATTGAACAGCTTTGTAAAAATGGGAGCTATTTTGGGTTGCAGTTTCTTGAGTACTATGACAGAATGTTGTCGGGACCAGTTGCCTTGTTGGCATCAAGATCCTTGAAGTATGTTTTTTTAGATATATAAAAGCCAGGAGAAAAATAGAGATATTTTCACATCTGAGATTACATAAGAAATATATACAAGGAAAACATTGAATAAAACAATTAAATAATTCTGGAAAATTTACTTAGTTTCCCATCATCCCCTCATGTCTTAGTTTGACCCCCCTCCCCCCTGAAAAAAATAACTACTATCTAATAACTATGTTTACCTAATTGCCTTTGACTATAAGGTTTTAATGTAAACCCCTAATGAAAAATATATTTAAATTTTATGCATATATTATCACAACCATAAAATATTCAAGCACTGTGTATACATATGTTAGTATGTTGATATATGTGTGGGTTGAAAGAATGTGGGTACACAATTAAAAGAATATATCCACAAGTGGTTAGCTAAGCAGAAGAATAAATAAACAAACACATGAAAAAGACCTTAAGTGGATGAAAAATCATTGATTTATTTGCCGGCACTAGATCATGGTAGAGAATTCAAATGGTGGAGAAAGTTAGATTATAACTAGGGACAGTGAGATTACTTTGACCTTAGATATAGGGGTAATAAAAGGTTTGATTATAAACTTGTAAAGCTAAGAGGTTTTAAGAAATAAAGAGCAAACAAGATTGTAGAATGGGGATGAATTAAAGAATTGAATGTTGGATGGTCTACTAAATTCTGGACATGTGATGTCTTCTTAAGAATATATTTTATTGAATTGGTAATCATTTTTGCTATTTGGGCTCTAGATGAAACACATATGCAATGCATTTATATAGCCATGCATGTTTTTGTGAATAAAGATTTATACAATATATATATATATATATATATATATATATTTCAGAGGAAACATTTTCTTAATCAATGAAACGGGCGGGTGGAAAAAAAAAAGAAAATTGCTAAAATTTTCCTTATGGCCTTATCGTCTGACCCTCTAAGAGGAAACGTGAGAATGATAAATTAAAAACTAAGAAAATCGAATGAGATATGAGGGGTAAATTTTTTTGTTTCAGTTGGAGAAAACGATTGAGAGAGGGAAAAAAAAAAAAGTAAATCTCTCAACGTTATGGTGGCTTTGAATCATTAAAGATCTCTAACTGATGCTTCAAAATCTTTTGTCTACACAGGCTAGGTCGAGAATTGTTAATAACTAACGCCTCAGTAATATTGAGATGGTAGTTCGACCTGGCACTGTTTAAAACAGAAAACCACCCATCGAAATAGTTGTCAGAACAACTATTTGTACTAAGAGGTGATTACCGATGGCTGATTCCTGTGCCTGAAAGTTCCTGGATGATCTCGAAACTTTGTGTAAGCGAATATCACGTGGTATGTGTTGGGATATTCTAAATTCGAATCTTTGGGATGTCTTGCCAACGTAGTCAGCTCCACACTGACACATGAATTTATAAACAACAGAATTCTTTTGAATGGCTGGCAAAACATTGAACCACCATCTCAATATTATTGAGGCGTTATAATAATCGTTTGGGAATTGATTTTCCTGGTGCACTGTTCTTGCTGCTCTCAGTTCTTCAGCATGATGACGCCGTTCACTTTCAAATCTTTCCACACCACCCCTTATTCCATTCCTCCACTCCGTTCTTCCAAGTGCACTCACGTTCCATGTTGTGTGATCATATCCTCCTTCAAACAATCCTTGTACCACTTCTTCTGTCTTCCAACCCTCCTATCTCCCACATTCAGTTTGGAATAAAATATTTTTTTAGGATAGGACTGGTCGCTCATCTTTACAACTTGACCAGCCCATTGCAAACGATTTTTGACAATTAAAGCCTCTATACTAGAGCAACCAGACTCTTCCAGGACAGAGATGTTGGTTGGACGATCTTGCCAGTTAATCAAAAAAAATTTTCATAAAAGTTTTTCATGTAGTTTTTCGAGTAGTTTCGATGTAGTTTTTCGAGTAGTTTCGGTGTAGTTTTATATATATATATATATATATATATATATATATATATATATATATATATATTACTTTTTTATATTATAGCCATATATTATGAAATAATATATTGTGTATATATATATTTCTTTCAGTATTTATTTCAACATGGTCATTATCGCTAAAAAAAACTTTTCTAAGTGTCTTGAAAAAGATTTTTCCATATTTTCAAAATACTGTTTTTCAACTCTTTCTATATCTTGATTATGCTGCTTTTCTTGTTGGTTTAAAAAATTCAATATAACATTTTAAAACTCCACCATTTTTTTTACTTAGTGAACTTCTTCCAATGTGTCTTGTTCGTAATTTTGTAAATACAAAATTCTTCGCTCACCACCACTCTCTTGTATCGTATACACTCGAACACAAGGTTAGGAAATAAACTATATATACTTTTATTCTTTCTCTCACATTACACACAGAAGAATATGTACTATTTATAGTCCTTTTTTAACTTAGTTCATTATTGTTGTGAGAGGTGTTATCACTCTCCAACAAAAACATCTGATGACGTTCATGTTTTTTTTAAAAAACAGTCCATGGTTCTGCTATTTATTAAAAGTTGGCTGAATAGTGCTGTTTATTAAAATTGAAGCAAAAGTATTTCTATAGAATGTAAGACGTAACTCCATAGTTTCGGGTGTTTTGTAAATAAGTACTTGGTTGTAGTATTTTTAAAAGATGTTTGAACCTATGTTTTGTTTGTAAATTGAAAAATAAAAGATCGTATATAGGAGAAATGACATTGTGTCAACGTATACCCCTATGGAGATGCAAGTAGATATAGAGAATGAGTTATGTTATTACATAGATGGTTTCAGCCGATGTAGAGGCTGCCATTGTTATGATAGTATTGCTGCGTGTAGCATTTAAGTGAAACAACATTTTAATTAGTTGTTAGAAATAAAAATGTTTTCCATACTATTATGATATGCAAGTAGTTATGAGAAATAAATATTTAAATATTTATTTTAAACTACATATAATTGTTATCTGCCAGCTGAAATAGAGCAATGTCAAAAAAATATTTTTTATTAATACCTTAAGCTGATACTGTTGTTACAGGCAATAATGAAAAATCTCTCCATTCTAACAATCTTCCTAGTCGAAATAAGAATTTTTTAAGAAACTGACACAAAATATATTTTGTTATTGCAAAAAACATGGCGAAAAAATGGCTAGTTAGAATCAAATATCGATTTGTCAGATGCAATTCTATGAATAACAAATTTTAAGACATAGACTGGCTTCACTATATATATATATATATATATATATATATATATATATATATATATATATATATATATATATTTATATATGTGTGTATGTGTGTGTGTGAAAAAGACAAACAGAACAAACAAATTTAAATACAGGAAATAATCATTAAGAAACGAGAGATTTTACTGGTTTCGTTCAGATCAACGAACGTCTTCAGAAAAAGCGAACAAAACCGGTAAAATCTTACGTTTCTTAATAAGTATTTCCTGTATTTAAATTTATTTGTTTCCAATTGTCTTTTTCACACATCTCGTCTTTACCAGCATTTCATTTTATGATATATTGTGCATTTTATCCTCATATATATATAAATATATATATATATATATATATATATATATATATATATATATATATATATATATATATATATATATATATATAAAGGAGTATTTTCGAATATACGTAGAGAACTCGTCTGAGGAACAAACGAGGTTAAGCAAACAGTGTGACAGCATCATATCCAACAACAATCAGACCTTTGTCTTCAGTCTTTGTGGTCGGATCTTCTTGTCATGCATTGGGCTTTTCCATCACCAGTGGCCTGCAGGGGATACATGCATGTCTCATGAGGCTAAGACGAAATATATATGAACAAAATGGAAAATTCTCGTTTTGATAAATTAATCGTCAGCATAATAGAAATCAAGAGTTTATGTTGATTACTGACACATAGAAATAATTACAGAAAGTAATAATTTTTCATTTATTTCTAACATATAAATAAATATTTAGCTTATGTGTGAAGATGCATGATCTATGGAATAGGTTATGCAGAGTTCAAGTTCTATTGGATTTATCATAACAATTTATGTACTAATACCATGAGGAAAGGTATGAACTCAATTTTTCACCAGCTAGGTGTAAAATATAAACTTACATTCAATGAATCATATATAACGAATCGTTTACAATTAAATTAGCATTAAAGAACCAAAATGTGTTCTTTTTCTTCTTATGAATCAGATTATTCTGTTGTTGGCATTGGTTTCTCCGATATCTTTTCTAGTCAGAATTCTTTCTAGAAAGAAATCGGGTACTTACAGGAGGGACCACGTGATGGTTGCCAACATCCTAAGTGAAAGTGTTTCTGTGGAACGAACTGGATTCGAACTTGTCTTCAGTTTGAGTTGTTAACCACTTAGCCACTGTCACCTCCCACCAAAATGTGTTGATATACCATAAAACAGCTTACATGACCAATTGACATAAGCGGTTACTTTATGAGTAATTTAGAGAAATAACTATTTACAGGAACAAATGTACTTTTATAAAAAGATTATAATGTATATATAAACTTATTAGAGAGTTTTATGCATAGTAAAATCTACAAATAAACTTTAAAATCATTATAGATTGCATTAATTTGAAAGAAGTTGATCCAAAGTGGTTTGTCTATCGATTTGTTACAATAACCTGGATTACCGTAATCACATGAAATTAGATTATAGAAATAAAATCTTTTAAAATTGACTAATAGTGTCATTTTTTCTCTTTCTGTATCTCCTATAAAACCAAATGGTAAATGATTCCGATGATGAAGATATATGTCAGAGACGAGGACATTGTGATCCCTTGTGTCCCTTCATTTCTTGTTTTAGGGATATTACACGTCTACTCTTAACATGATTTGGGATGTTTTCTTCTGATGTGTTACTCATTTGAAAACCAGCTTTTCGTTCCTCAACTCGCAGGAGTCAAATTCTTTTCTCTCTTCAAAATCATCCGAGATTCGAACCAGTCTAGTCTAGCACAACTCATTCAATACTTTACACAATCGTTATCTACAAAGTTTTATATTATTATCGTCATTGTTTAGGGCTTTCATTCTGTTATATAGCCATAAAAAAGAAATAATGGATCAAAGAGTATTATCAGTTTCATAGTTCTTTTAATCATACAATTTTCTTATCCGGCCAGCCAGATTTAAGGGTCTTACATTTAAATCATCACAAAAAACGATTTCTTCATAAGATTCAGTCTTTTTATTATTTACTATAAGAAATTTAAGACTCAAAACATTGTAATAAAAACTAACTCTTCCCCAACCCATAAAACATTAGAAAGAGCCAATGTTATAAGTTTAGATGCCGTTTGGGAGAATGTAATTCCAATAATAATAATAAAGCTAATAGCTACATTGGTTTTACAACCACTACCCTAACTCGCCGTCTCACCATGCAGCTTGTTAACTCTAGCTCAATTTACCAGCATCTACAAAAACATAACTGCCCCTCCCTCTGAATTAAGACAAATTTTAGTAAATTGCAGGAAAATAATACATTCTGAAAAAAATTAAAAATGCTCAAAGCTATCTTTATTAAAATCCAGCAACCTACAAGTAATAACATTACTTATGAAACCAGTAACAAGATTTTTAAATGCTTAACGTAATGCAATGCATCCTGTGACGCTAATTCTTGCATCCTGGAATTTAAATTGTTAACGTCTCTCCTGGAACTGTACTAGTTCGTTCTTTTGGCGTCGAACTGACTGTTCTCGGCTGCTTTTTGAAATTCTCTTCTTCTATCCAGCTTTTTTGTTAATTTGTTTTTGTCACCTGAAGATGATTCGACGAAGAATCGAAAACGTCCGTGATACATATGGAACATACATAAACTTTTTTGATTTTAACAGAAAAAAGATCATTAAAAAAAGTTATGAAACAGAAGAATACTGTTATCTTTAACAATGTTTGCTTAAACATATATATATATATATCATTATTATTATTATTATTTCATGTATCCACATAAAATGTTATAAGGAGATATAATATTTTATGTATCGATTTTCAGTATTTATTTCAGCAGTGCTGAATACGTGAGTAGAGCTAGGTAATAAGTTATGAAAATATATTTATAGCAATTAAGCGACACAGAGACTTCCGATTCCCTATGGTGATGAAACACGGAAGCCTCTGTGTCGCTTAGTTGCCATAAATATATTTTCATAACTTACTATATATATATATATATATATATAATGTATTTTTATGTAATTATTTGTATTGGTGATTGTAGCGTTCGTTGTTATTTTGCTTACTATTATTTCGATTGTCTCACTTTCCTAAGTGATTAAGATGCAGAAAATTGCATTATTAGTCGCCCTTAACTTCATAGGACGTATTTTTCCATTGATATATATTTTTATTTATTTTATACGTACATAAAAGTAATCCGTGGACACGTGTTTCTGGCTCACAGCCGTCATCAGCATGGCTAACTTAGACAGAGATCGAACCTTTGATATTGATGTCTGTAGTCCAGCGTTCTACCACTGGACCAAGACGCTCCGTCTAGAAATATGTACGATTTTTATCACATAAATATTTAATGTATTTTTATGTAATTATTTGTATTGGTGATTGTAGCGTTCGTTGTTATTTTGCTTACTATTATTTCGATTGTCTCACTTTCCTAAGTGATTAAGATGCAGAAAATTGCATTATTAGTCGCCCTTAACTTCATAGGATGTATTTTTCCGTTGATATATATTTTTATATATATATATATATATATATATATATATATATATATATATATATATATATAATATTATCATTCAATTAAGAAGTAACCTTTCTTAAGCCTTGTTTGGGTTCTTGTCTACTTGGTAAACATAGATCTAAGACGTATCACTAAATGTGTTCGAACTCAGATATGTTGAGAAAAAATAAACGAAGGATGTTGATGGTTGGTTGGTCAGGTGAGTAAAGGCGGAGTAAACTTTTGTTAGTGTCTTTTGATTTGTTCTATTGTCATAGGGCTTTTCTCCATCAGTCTGTTGACTTATGAAAATGTCGGCTTAATTTGCAGCAAAAAAAATTATGTCTAGTGATGTTGTTATTGATGCAGTCTATTGAAGCAGGGTTTTTGCCTGTAGGATAACATTTCTTTGTGATCTTTATTAATACACATATATGTGATGCAATATTTATTGTTATTTCACAGATTCATAGGATAGTAGATACATTGTATTTTATTTAACAAAGAAAAACATTTTTTACTTTCATATATATATATATATATATATATATATATATATTAGTTATACGTACCTGACGTTGCTCGGGTGCCAGGCATAGGCAGAATGCTATTTTATTTTAGTATATACAGTTGTATAAAAGCATTTTATTTACTGTGTGAAATTTAATAAGTGTATGTTAACTTAAAAGTTAACATACATTTAGGTTAAATTACTATGTATTTCTGTGTGTCCGAATAAGTAAAATAAAGAATGTAATTTTTAAGGGAACCTTTTTCTGTGTGTTTATGCCGGTAAAATGCAAACTGCAAAATAAAAAATGTATGGAATGAATGTGTGTAGTTATAAAACGCATGTTCTTTTTAAAAAAAAATTGTAAATACAAAGTACAATTAAAAGTAAAATACTGTCATAATACTTAACTAATTATATATCCAGAATACATTTTCGAAGCATCAGTTTAAAGGCTTAAAAAATACTTGCAAATTTTGCATTGCCATTGTGATGACCTGATTTAATAATAATGGTGAAAAGATGGCTATTTAAACGGTGTTTACCTTGTGGTAAAATAGGAATTAATTTAAAATGATAGGACTAATCGAATTAGGAGAAAATAATTTCCTCATTTTATTTCATTATGTAGTTAGAAAATATAAAATAGTAATTGCAAAAGTTAATATCAACATTTCTATTATTTGATGATGTGTGAAGTATTAATTGGAATTACTAAAATTAATAAAGTTTGGAAAATGTAATAGTGCCAATACAGCACTTATGATAACAAAAAAAAAATAAATACTACCAATGTTGGTAGTGCAAATAATTATAATAACAATAACAACAATAAAAGGATAAATATCTCACTATAGTCAATCTCACATAAACACATTATTGAAGAACCCAAGAAACTTTTGTTCCTACCCTAGAATCCCATAGCATGCTATATTTTTGTTAATGGTCACATAGACGCCAGTGTTAACGTTATGCTTCTGGTGGATAAACCGTGACTGTTAACATAATGCCGACCTTCGTTTTTAAATAATAATGATAAAAAGAAAAATAAGGAAAAAGTATTGCCTAAATAATACCTCATCCCCCCAAATATTATTTTTAAAAAGAAGCTGAAAAAAAAAGGTACAAACTCATCCTGGAAATTAATCAAAGTCCTTATTAGCAACGGTTATCCAAATGATCTAATACTGCATCAACAAAAGATGTTGCAGATTTCAAGTCTCCCAGATCTGTTGGTCCTTCAAGATGCCTAGTTTATCTTAAACTACCTTGGATAGGGGGCATACTGGGCAAGCAAATTACTAAGTGTAACTAGTTGCTTTTTTCTGTTGTTTTATGTTTGTTTTTTTGCATATGGTTTGCTTTTTGGTCTTTCTCCAAAGATAGTTTTCCCTATATCAAAAATAGCAATATTGTGTACCCATTTAATTGCCAGTGCAATGCTGGTTATATTGGGTGAACTACATTACATTTGAAGACCCGAATCAACCAACATATACAGAGTAGACCTGGTTCCTTGTGCCACATCTCTTTTTTGACCTTGGAATCTTTCATTGGCCAGCATTTAGCTGATAATGCTAACTGTGCCAGTAAATATAAAATGTAGTGATTCACGGTCTTGCATAGAGCTGATTCCCTTTCTCATTTGAAAATTTAGAAATCAATCGTTATCACCTTGCACAAACACTCTCTTTGCAAGCAGAAAGATTTTATTAGATCACTCGTTCTTTTTCGGGAAAGTTAGTAGCCCTTTTTCTTCTTTTTTTTCTTGCCTTTAAACTAATGCCTTTTAAACGTTTTTAATCAATACATTAGATTTATTTATTTTAAACGCTTTTTCCCATTTCATCAGCAATTCATTTTCTTCATTTCTGCTCTTGTTGATTAGATATATTTTGCTACCAACGATTATATCCTGACGAGATGTCGAAAGATCTCTCAAGAACAGTTTTCCGACCCTTATATTTAAATATATTTATAAGTTTTGTACCTCTAAACATATACTGATGATTTCATGGTAGCACGAAACACATGTGTATATGGGTCAATTTGAAAATAATATTTATTTATAAATGATTGTTCAAAGCTCTCGCATGATGGAGCACTTTAAGTAAGTTAACAACAAGCAGTCATTTAAAATGGAAATATTAATTATTAAAAATAAGCAATTAGAACGCCATACAATGCATTTTAGTTTTATTAACTTTTTTTTTTCAATTGAATTTTGGCGTTCTAATTGCTTATTATTATTTTTAATAATTAATATCTCCATGTAAACAATGCTTTCTAACCAAGGACAACATCTCTTATTATAATTTGCACCGCCACGTGCAGTCCCCAAAAAAAGACTCTCATCGATATTCGTTCATCAACATCGAACTGATAACACCAAAAAACAAGATTAGGATTTAAAAAAAAAAAAGGTATTTTTATATATCTTTATTTTGAAATTCAGTAATTCTGATGATGAAGTATATCTTCGAAAATTCAATTGAAAAAAAAAATGTTAATAAAACTAAAATGCATTGTGTGGCGTTCTAATTGCTTATTATTATTTTTAATAATTAATATTTCCATGTAAACAATGCTTTCTAACCAAGGACAACATCTCTTATTATATATATATATATATATATATATATATATATATATATATATATATATATATATATATATTAAAGTGTTTTTATACCTACAGACGACGTCGTTTTGGTTTTTCTATCCTCATCAGTTCAGGAGTGATGGTTTCAGCCGGTCGCATAGGCTCGAACGCAATTCGTAGATTCAGCCTAGAATCATGAGCCTAATGCCTATTCCTACGCAGCTACGAGAAATCACCATATACAGTAATTGAAATTAACAATAGTTACCCTGGAGACGGAGGCAAGTGTCTTGTTATTGATAGTGTTCGATGCTCGAGCGGAACTTTGCATAATCGCTAGATACAACAATCTTGTAATTCCAAACAGGGCTCTACTATTAAGACTGTTAAATCTTAAAGTGGCATTAACTATAAATATTTTAAAAAAATATTAAAGTGTTTTTATACCTACAAACAACGTCATTTCGAGTTTTGTACCCTCATCAGTGCAGGAGTGGCGGTCACAAGCGGTCGCATGGGCTCAAACGCAGTTCGTAGATTCAGCCTAGAATCATGGGCCAACCGCCTATGCCCATATGACCGCGAGAAATCGCCACAGACATGAATTAAAATTAACGTACACTTTCCTGAGAAGCGGGGACAAGCGTCTTGTTGTCGATAGTGTTCTACGCTTGAGCGGAACTTTGCATAATCACATAATATATATATATATATATATATATATATATATATATATATATATATATATATATATATATATATATATAATATCTATAAATAAATATTAAATTATTTAATTTAATATTAAATTATAATATCTATAAATAAATATTAAATTAAGCAATTCTTGCTTATGTAAAAAAAAAAAATTAATCTCCAAGATTAATAAATTATTTTAATCATGTAATTGTTTCTAATTTTATTTTACATTGAACCGCCTGTTGGGTCAGTATTTGTTATATATATTATTAAATATATAATTTCTTAATTTTGACATTGTTTTTACAATGATTACAAAGTTAAAGTATTTCACAAAGTCAGAATACATTGTGATGTCATAATAGACCCTCCCTCTTATTTCTCCTCTCTCTCTCTCTCTTCCCCACTCTCTCCTTTTTCTCTCTCTCCTCTTTTTCTCTCTCTCATTGTGATATCATAATAGACTTTCTCTCTCTCTCTTTCCCCCACCTCTCTCCTATGTCTCTCTCTCTCTCTCTTTTACGTATTTACATCATTCAATTTCTCTCACCAGTTCAGATGACAAGCAAGTAAGCGGTTGAAACATATGCTTGGATGGGGATGAGAGTAATTCACACGGTTTTATACATGGAAAGAGGGTGTTATATCAATTGAAAGAAGAGAGAGAGAGAGAAAAGTGGCACATGAGTTGTCAGTAAGAGAAGGGGTAGATGTGTTGTCAGTAAAGACAATGAGAATGGGATATATAGATGTCTCATATCAGTAGCAGATAACAACAGAGAAAGATGGTGATGAAACAGACAATATGAATGTGTGAGAAAGAGGGTGTTACATCAGTTGAGAAAAAGAATGGCACATGTTGAGAGTAAGAGAAAGAGATAAACTGAGGGAGGAATAACATCAAATATTCATGTGTTTAAAAGTGCGTTTTCCTTTATTTACCAATTAATTTAAAGTTAGGTTATATTCGATTTTTTTCTGTCAATGGGTTTTAAATAATTTAATTTAAAGTAATAAAATATATAGTAAGTAGATAAAATGATAAAATTCAAATATATTATTTTTAATTAACCGTGGAATTTCCATAGGCTTTGCTAATTAATTTTAAAATAGGACAATACATCTCAATGCTTCAGAATAAATTAAATATTTAAAAATCTATATAATGCTAACACTCTGAGGATCTAGTATGTGTGTTTGACAGACAGAATGGGAGATAACTTATTTAACTTCTTTGGCCGAGAAAAAACTAGCGATGTAAATAGTTCATTGTTAAAATGGGAATAAATGCTACTTTGATATAAAAATTCTGCCTATTTTTTATAATGCTTGATTGATATTTTTTCCAAAAATGTAAAATGCATGGACATATTCGGTGCTTATATAGATGAGGGCATATATGAAAAACGCATTTCCAAATAAAAACTATTGTTTACACTTACATATCAGGCAAAAATAAGTATCCTCACTAAAAATTAAGAAAAATTATCAAGTAGAATTTTAATAAAAAAATAAAAATCAGTTTTATTGTATTTTTTCCACCACCATTCATTTATTACAGGTTTATATGACAGACTGAGTTTGGCCCCCTGACATCGTTCTAATCAATGACGGATTCATGAAATATGATAAAACTGATTTTTATTTTTAATTAAAATTCTACTCTGTAATTTTTGCTAATTTTTGGTGTAAATACCTATTTTTGACTGATACATAAGTATATCAAAGAGTTTTCCGGTTAATTTATTTGGAACTGCGATTTTCACCTGTGTAAATGCGTTTCTCATATGTGCTTTGATTTATATAAGCACCCCATACTCTCCAACGGAACTCTTTTACACAAAGTACTCTCTCAGCTGACACTATAATAAACAACATAGCAACAAATAGCCGACCTCTCTGACACTATGATGCTCACATTCATCCAACTGCCAAACATGTTCTCTCTTTTATTGTCCCCAAAGTCCTTAATCTAAGTGTTTTAATTCAATTTGCATATACTTATGCAAATTGCATCACTTTCCCAACATCGTGGCTTTTTCACTTGTGTGTGTCCATGCTACTCAAGTAAATCAACCTCAGCTGGTTAATGCGAGGCTCAGGTTTTAATCACACCAGAAACTGATTGCTCTTATGGTTACACATAATATATGTTGTCACGCAAATTCTTTTTGCGGTGGGTAAATGACCCCTTCTTTCACACTAATTCCCAGCATGCCAGACAAAAACTAACTCTTTCGTTGTGAACATGATAAATCATTTTCACCCTCTGCGCTGCCGGATTCTTTTTCTCGTTCACCATTTCTGCTACAATCTTTCTCCGTTATTTTTGGAGTACTCTATTTTATTTATAACTTAAACATTGGAAATGATAGAAATTAAAAATAATAAAAACGGCAAAATCGGGTGGGCCTTCTAGTAACCTATAAAAGCAGGATTCCTTTTTAGTAAGTTTGACTCCTACGAAGATTTTATTTCAACTAACATTAATTAGAATTTAAGTGCAATTGAACATGATATAAAAATGATACATCCGGTGAAATCCTTTTAATCTCTGTAAAATATCTATAGAACAGACAATTTCTTTCTTTATTGTTACAGTCAACAATGTAAACGCATTTGAAAGTTGTTTTGAGAACTGTAAGAAAAATCAAATGTAAAACTGCAATATTTATATAACGTGGGTCACTTTCCTAGATTTTCGCATTGTTTAAATTTGAGTGCCAGGTTAGAGGTCATAAGTTATGTTACTTCCTGTTGAAAAGATGGGTGAAATGAATTTGTCATGTGAGATTTGTTAGTTGAGATTAAAAATTGTCAATTTTAATGCACCTTGGGACATATGAGATATTGAATCCTAAATGAGCACCCCAAATAGATGGGGGAGGGGAGACAATCATTACTACCACTAAATGATTGTTCCTCACTAATCTAGAAGGATTTTCTTTGTAAATGAATAATGTGTTAATATTTTTAAGATGTGACATTCTAGGAGAGTAGAAAGTGGACCTTGGGTCTACTTTCGGCAGTCTGATAACTCTCGCTTTCCTTATTTTATTCTTTAGTCCTCACATTCCATGTGCAATGTTTCTGACAAAGGGGGAATAATTGCTGTTTTCTGGGTCGGAATCTATCTATCTAGCACTTATTGTTGGATATTTTTTACCTTGAGGTAGTATTTTTTTAGCTCCTTACATCAAGTGGCTTCATACCTTGCCTGGAGCAATTTCCATTTAAAAAATACCCTAGAGAGTTTAGTATTTTTAACCATCCTATCGACACTTCCATGCATTTATACGTCTTCTCTCACACTTCTTAGCAATGGACTGAAAACCAGTACATCATGTAACAAATTTTATTCACGTGTACAGCATCTTCTCTTTCACATTCCATTCTAAATAAATGCTGTTATTGTTAACCATGCTTCGTCGTTTCACCACTTTGGCCTTCAGATGACTTTTCTTTTTTGGTTTCTCTCAATTCTCATGTATCTAATATATCGTTCACATTCACTAAAGTGGAAAATGGCTGCCTGTCTTTTTATGGATCTCAGAGAGATGGGCGACCATCATGCTCTTCTTTTTTTTTTTTTAATTTTCTTCAATTTGAAATCTTTTTTTTTAAATCAATTCATTTAATTTTGTCTGGCTGGGAGGTAGGTAAGGGAGCTACAAATCCCCCCCAAAAAACATTTTTAAGATGAACCTTTGCAAGTGTTGCCAATAATTGTTTATTTACACAGTGTTAAAAAAGAAAAGAAAGTTTTTCTGTTTATTTCTCACTTACTCTCTGTGTCTCCATTCGCATCATTGTGTCATGTTGTCAAGTCTTTCACAAAACTGCTGTATCAATGGCGCTTCTGGTGCCAATGACTGTTAGTAATTATGTTTACCCGTTTGAAGTGCCAACGATCTCTTTGATCTTTTTCTTTTCTTTGTCATTTTTTTCTTTTACATTTATTTCCCTATACTGCTAATTTAAAAAACAAAAACATCTGAGAGCTATATAGTCATTGGGTACTACTTCACTGTCAATTGATACCGCTTTTATCTGTATTGTTAATAATAACAATATCTTGACTGTCTTGTATGTCTATATGGGCATGGGTGGGGATAAAGAGGAAGAATCCTATCTTTAATCCTAAACCTAACACACCAACCCTTGCTCTTTTTTTCTTTCTTGGCATTTTATAATTATTATTTTGTCATTTTTCATTTTATTCTTCTTTTTCCTTTTCCCTTTGGGCTGTTTTGATGCAAGATTGGCACCATTTGTCTGATGTAAGTTCCACCTTGTTTTCCTCCTGCTACAAGTTCAAAACACAAACATTGTTCTAAGATTGTCTTCCTCAATGGAATGTTTAGTGCATGCATCCAACTTTAGTAATTTTGACATCATTCAGTACTAAACAATGTACACATACATATATAAGATAAAATATAATAACCTCTACTATTCTATTGAGCACTATTAGAATACATACTAGAAAATTCCACAAAAATATTTTAATAAATTATTTTTCATATATTTTTATATAAATAAAATGGTGTGATCACTTTTTGTGTGTCTATGTATGTGTGACTTACACATTATTTTTATTTACCATTAATGGATTATTTTTAAATAAAAAATGCAAAGATGCAGCGTAAAGTACTAAAACGATCTATTAAAAAAATATCAAATTACGAAATGAAATCCACCACAATTCATTTCTATTTCTTCATAAACAAGTCAGCTATTTTAATATTTTGTTCATAGTTGGAAAAAAGGTGAATTACTTCATGACCCTTGGAAATTTGAAAGGAATTTGAAAGCATTTAAACTGTCGAATAGAAAGTCATTTCTGGCTTTAAAATTTCTTAGCAAATCCTCATATTTAATAATTGAAAATTTTGAAAGCTATTTACATTCAATAATTTTATAAATAGTTTGAAGCAACATTACCTTAATTAAATTAATTGTAATTAAATTTAACTTTCAAAATCCTATTAGAAAATAATCATTTTATTACAAAAATAGCATAGTTTCAAAAAAGTGTAAACAAAATGAAAGTGAAAAGACTCCTAGGCAATGATAGATAGGTACAGTTATGTGTATATATATATATATATATATATATATATATATATAACTTCTTTGTAGAATGGTAGGAAACATCCCAGCAGAGTGCTCGATTAATTAAGAATTAAAGTTAAAAATTAAGAGCATAATATTTATTTATTCTGGTACAGAAAAATTAGTACAACATTCGTACCGTCGGTTTCAAGCACGGAAGGTCTTACCCATCCGGCTCTCTTCAGCTTCTGTTGTCATCTGTTTTGGAAATGTGAGGTCACATGACACTCTTGTTGGGACGCGTTATTTGCTCAGTGTGTTGTGTGTGTTTGTTTAAATTTGAATTTAGTGTAATAAGACCGTTGAGATTTAAAACACGAGGGAATATATATATATGATGTACTCTCTCATTGTGAATAAGGGATAGACATCTAGTTATCAAATGACTCTCATAAATGAATTATAATGGTCATGCATTGTAGAGAACAAGATTCAATCTCTACACCAGGCAAGTAATATCTGTACAATTTTACAATATATGCGAATATGTGAGGGACCTATCTGGTTGCAGATTTCATTTCAGAGTTGTATTTCTCTTAGACTAGTTACCCTTAAAAACACATATTTGTCTGTATTACAAACAAAATTTTATTTTCAATCGATTTATTCGATTTTAATATTTAGTCATGATCAATATTATTTTAGAAATAAATAAAGAAAGACGAAGCAGTATTCATCCATGAATTCATATATACTCTTACTGTCAACCAAATCACTCTAACAAATTTAATAAGATAAAGTTTTTCGCATACATCAATTGTAAATCATATTTCAAGCCTCCTTATTGGCTAACATTAAACTTTCATTCTTACATTTTCAACATAGCCGACATGAAATGCATGAGAGATAAGTTTTTATTTGATTTATTTTGTAACATTTTTTAGTTAAACTATGTTTCAGTAAAAAAATTACATTAAGAACGTCGTTTAGAGACAGTTTAAATATTTTAGATTTGTTATGCTTACTCTTACTTAAAAAAAAATGCTATTTGTGTCATTAAAATAAAAGAAATTATCAATGCGATGCGAAACATCATGACATTTGTTGCCAATACTTGGAAGAGTCAATAGGTTGTTTTTTATTGAAATAATTTCGATTTAATTAGTTTACATTTATTATCCTTAATCTTACTTAAAGCTCACCATTTGTGTTATTGAAAATAAAAAGAAATTACCAATATTATCAGAAATATCGTAGCAGTTGTTATCAATACTTGAAAGAGTCGGTAACTTTTTTTCTGAAATAATCTCGATTTAAACCATTTAGATTTTACTCAACAAAAGCACGCCATTTGTGTCATTGAAAATAAAAGATATTACCAATCCGATGATAAACTTCTTGACAGTTGTTACCAATACTTGGAATAGTTACCAGGTGTATCTTAAAACAACATTACCTTAACAACAGAGTTATATTTCCTCTAAAAACAACGAAACCAGCACTAGTCATACACAGGAACACTTTTACCCACAATTTTGACTTTATAAATTGCACCCTCCTCAAGAGTGAATCCTCTCTCTCATGCTACAAGTGTATCGAAAGTGCTGTAATCATTCTCTCATCGCCATCTAACACCACTTATTCCTTAATCAAACATCTGGCAAAAATAGCACTCAAACAATGCAATATACCCTGCTACTGCATAACAAATTCCAATCCAGGTTAAAGTAGCACTTATTTTTTACTGCATTTAATCCATGTTTACATTTGTTTTTTTCCTTTTCTTCTTTTTCTTTTTCTCCTCTTTTCTCAGTTTAACTGCATAAGTTTTCAAATAGTTATGCACATGCCAAAAACATCCCGTTGTGCGTTTTCTTTTTTTCCTGTTTTGTCATTATTCAATAAATTTAAAATCTTCACTTTTTTGAAGATGTTTGTAGATTCTAACGAAACTGGTAAATCTCTCGTTTTTTGTGATGATTTATTCCTGCGTTTAATTTGTTTTTCTTTTTGTCTTTTTCATTCATCTTGTCTCCACAGCATCTCATTTCATGATATATCATGTATTTTATCCTCATATATATATATATATATATATATATATATATATATATATATATATATAGTAGACTTTAAGTCAAGTTTTATTCATTTTGATCTCAAGAATTAAAGAAAGTTCCAAACAAAATAAATTTTTGTGATCTTTTATTTTTTTTACATTTTGAGTTGCGAGTTTGTTATCTTATAGACACAGAATGCCTATATTATTCGATTGAAAAATGAAAAATTCAAAATAATATATTAAAATATATTTTAGAGAAATTTTACAGTATTTATTTCAATAGAATTCAATACATATTACATTCAATTGTTGATACCAATTCCATGGAAGCACGTAATATCAGTTTCTCTACGAACCTTCCACTAATAATTAACAGAGAACACAAGTTCATTGTTTCACTTTTGACCATCCATACATATCTAACATTAATCCAACATTCGTGTTTTCATTTTCACATTAGGTATTCTTTTTTATTTAGGAGGGGGTTATTTTACGTAAGACGTTTTCTTTTCTTCTTTACATTTACTTCTTATATCTGTCCATTCTCTCTCTCTCTCTCTCTCTCTCTCTCTCTCTCTCTCTCTCTCTCTCTCTATCTCTCTCTCAACAATTTATAAAAAAACGTGTTTACATTTTCGTCGATTTATTTAAATATCTTTTTATTATCATAATTATACGTCAGTTATGAATAACATTCCTTTGTTTAATTAACGACAGTTAAAAGGCTTCGAAATCAATTTCTAACACTGACCGGCGTAACATTTGAAATCATTATTTTCATCTACATTTTCCTATTCATCGAACATTATTCGATATTAATTCATACCAAACATTATTCAAATTTATTTTATAACTTTTTCTACATACTTTCTTCGACGCTAAAATTGCTACCGATATTCCCCAAAAATATTAATTTCTACTGTTCTAAATATACTTCAACTTAAAGTCCAGTATCCGTTACTTTGTCTTTTCTCTTCTCGGCTAGTGAAGGAGAAATATTTCTAGACTGCAGCATTTTTAAAAAATTACTTTCCCTCTATGTAACTATTTGTCAATTTTAGAAGAAATCCTTTTAGACTGTGGCAAATTTTTTTTCCCAGGAGATGGATTTTCAACACCATTGTATAACTCCCCCCTCATTGAGAGGCAACGAAATAGCATAGTCAATGGTAAAAGTGCAGATTAGTTAACAGTCGATAAATCGAAAAAAAAATAACCACAACAAATTCCTTATATCAATCGCCATATATTTAACTCAAGTCCAGAGTTAGATGAAATGTCGATTTTCAATGTTGGTAAATTCAATCTGCCACCAAAATGGGCACTCTGGATTTGGATAAAAATAGTCTCAATCTATAAGTATTTTTCCTTTACGGACCTTGGAAAGCTTCACTCATATTCTTGAATTATATTTACTGGGGGAGGAGGGCAGTGGTTTTTATTTTGTCGAATAAACCGCTACTTACAATCGTAGAGGAGGGGGAGCAGCCACCCAAAACATAAAGAAATCTATTTTGCTTGATTCAAAATATCGATAAATCCTACTTTAATCAGGGTTGTTTTCAACTGCTTTTTGACAAATGAATACTCTAATACGTATATTTAATTTATATCTATCCCGGGCAACGCT
>OY744525.1:79204343-79259343 GCA_963556195.1 Sepiola atlantica | reverse complement strand
GATAACTCTAGCACCTTGCTCTCTAAATTAGTCAGAAACCTAAAAATCAGTAATACACCCTACTCATTGCATTGGTCCATCTTGAAAAAATCTAGATCATACATCCCAGGCTCTCCACATTGCAGCCTCTGCACTATGGAAACTTACACAATAGCCACGGTTAATAAATCCTTAAACACTATTAATTCTAAAAACGAATTGATCTCCCATTGCAGACACAAACGCAAATTCAAATACTCCAATTTTTTGTCCCCCCCCCCACCTAGCAATAATTAACCGTACTTTCCCTCCCCCATAACATAATTCTCTTATTCACTATTTATCTATCATGGGTAGCCCCTTTACTAATTCCAATTTCTCTAGTTTGAACATTTAACCTATCCCTTAATACTCACTAATCTATTGCTGAACTGCATTGCTGCCCGACGACTGCCTTGCGGTTGTCTTTGATCTTGGGGCTGATTTGCCATCCCTTATAATATTATGACCTTGCCTAATATTTTGAGTACATGTATTAGTGCTGCGGATATGCATGTTTGCATGTGTATATGTATATAGTCGCCAGAAATCTCGAGTGTATATATTAGTGCTACGGATTTCTGTAGACGTGTGTGCCTGATGTGAATATGTGCGAGGATACTGAGATGCTTTTGGTTTTGTGGATGCGTATGTATATGTATATATATGTATATACGGGTATGTATGTATACATGTGTGGATTTTACATGTGCATTTGTATGTATATGTGATTATGTTCACGTGGCTGCGCGCATGTGCCTTTGTACATTTCATGCCCGATTGTATGGGATGCTCATTGACATGGGGAGCAGTGGGGTACTGCCCCGAGCGGTTGAGGGCAGCAGTGCAGCTATACATCTATATACCTATTTATCCCCATTTTTAAATTTATATTTTATATTTTCCTCATCTTATTTTTCTATCCTTTATTTTATTTTTCTATTTCTCACTTTCTATTGCTTATTCACTATTTAATTTTATTAATATACTCTGTATCTGCTAAAACAACCTTCCTCTCTTTTCCATATTTTGACAACCTACACTGTCAATTTATTTTATAGAATGACAATTAGTTCAAAATCCTTCAGAACCATTTTCTTCTACATAGATATCTATTGAATCCTTAGGACTTTTTAAAGTCATTACGGGGGAAAACACTGTTCCTTTTTTCACCTCTTATAATCCCATAAACCCTCCCGGGCCCCATCTCCCCACCCAAGTTTTTTATTTTTTTATCTAACCATCTTCACAGCCATTTTCCTTTTTGCCCGCCAATAAGTCTAATCATCTTAGCAAAATCTACCTCGAGTTATAACCTCTGAAGCTTATCTGCATTTAATCTAAACTTTAAACCCTACGGGAATTCAATTTCCCAGTACTGACCAGAAGTTATAACATTTCTTAATTTGACCACCCTAGATTTTATTTTTCTTCCTTCTTTTGCCTAAACATCATTAACCCCATTCCCCACTCATAGGATTGACGCCCCCCCCTCCTCTTTCTCGCTTGCTTTTTTCTTTACTCTTTTTCTTTTTTCTCTCCTTTTCTTCTGTTTTTTCTTTTTTGTTTTTTGTCTTTTCCTCCTTTTTTCTTCTTTCTTTTCGGTTCCTAACCCCCACCTCCTTTGCTATTTCCACTTTTTTCTTTCTCTTACCTTCCCCTACATATCCCACAATTCCAAGTAAGTTTCACACTTTACAACAATTCAGATTACCATTTTTCATTGAGTTTTGGTTCGTTGCTTTTTGCCTTTGAATCTGTTTACTTGAAAACAGGAAGAAATGCGTTTTCTTAATATGGCTAATTTTGTCTGATCCTCCCTCTAAGGACTTGGGTGGAATCTTCGCCGTTGGATTTTCATGCAGATTCTTCTGGATTTACCAATTACATTTGAACCCCATACAACTTGGATCTCCGTGTTTGGTGACTTTCATTTACATTGAAACACACCCGTTTGAACTTTTAAAACCTTTTAAAAAGAACTTTTTTTAAAAAACTTTTTCCAAATTTTGAATATTGACTGTTCTTATCTGTCAACTTATCAATCACTACTTCCTCTGATGATAAGATTTTAATCTTTGAAAAGCCGTGCTTAAGGAATGCAATTGAAAGAGAAGAAGAATAAATATTTTTATTTACTAAATGCTCCTTGTTCTGAACAACTGAAGATATTGATCTGTTTTCATTTACAGGTCTAACTATTTTTCATTGACTCACCTTATATATATATATATATATATATATATATATATATAGTAAAGTAAGTATGGAAATATATTTATGGCAATTATGCTACAGAGGCGTCTGTGTTTCATCCCCATAGGGAATCGTCAGGCTAAGTATATATGATGGTGTGGAGATAGTGTAGTATCTTTTCTGTTGTCATGATACCATCTTCCCAGGCATTACCTCCTCCTTTTTTGAGAGGTGTGAAGGTAGTGTAGTATCTGTTTTGTTGTCATGATACCATCCTCCCAGGCATTACCTCCTCCTTTTTTTGGAGGGGATGTAGTATTTGTTCTATGGTAATGATACTACCCTCCAAGGCATTACCTTCTCCTTTTCTTTTTTGAGGTGGAAGGTAGTGTAGTATCTATTCTGTTGTCATTATACTATCCTCCCAGGCAATACCTCTTCCTTTTTTGAGGGAGGGCTAATGTAGTATATGTCTTACCTGCCCTCTGATTATTAAGTATAATGTTCTATTTCGAATACACAGAAAGTTTTATTCCAAGAGAGAGAGAGAGAGAGACACACACACACAAGATTAATAACATGCAAACAACAGATTCTCTTAAATTTATCATACGAGTCGCTCAAAAATGATATATTTACTTTAATTTTTTTATTAAAACGTTTTGGGTTTTTTTTTTTTTAATATTATTAGAAATTATGTTTTAAAGCACAAATTTATTGAATCAAATTATTTAATTTAAAAAATAATTGATTAAAAAATTACTATTTTTTTGTAAGAAAAACCAAACACATTTTACAAGCAATTAAATAACTGTATTTTGTTTTTTTAATTGTTGATTTTATTTTAGGTACACCTTTTTTTTCGATTTGAAAAACTTCAAATATTATTATCTTTTTACGACCTTAAGTGAATTTAGGATATTTTGTTTTACATTTTATGCTGTAAAGGGTAAATTTTGTCTCAAAACTGTTTTTATTATTCCGTGTTTTATTTATTAAAATAAACGATGGGGTGATTTTCTTTCTTTTTTTTGTAAAAAACAAACAAACACATTATACTGAGCAATTAAATAAAACAACTAGCAAAAATATGCGACCGGAGGGTCATATATTTGCTAGTATTAAATAAAAGATAACTAAGTAAAATTTTTATTGTTCAAAATCTTTTAGATGAGGGTTGATAACTTGTATTGTTTGTACTTTTTGGACTACTATTTTCAACTTGGTTGTTCTATTCATAACTAAGAATAACACAAATGAACACTTCTACCTGGCCATGGCTTAAAAATCTTTTGAAATAGGACATTAAACAATTAGAAAAAATACAAAAATAGAAATTATCAGTTTCAGTAACCATTTTTAAAAATTAAATTCTTGTTCTAATCCGAATGTTTATTAAAGAACTAAAGCAAATAAAATAAAAATGGCATTGTAAAATTTTCTTGTATTGTATAAATGGCAGCAAACTTCTAGTGGGAAGTTTATAGATTTGCTCCACATGACAAATTGCATTATGGGATTAATTTTTGTTATTAAAAGAGAATCCTAAAATAATTAAAATTACTTTTTAATTCTGTACCTGCTTTGACAGTACTGTTTCTAGGATATACCTATCAAAGTTTACTCTAACTGTTTAATGGATTTATTCTCATGTGTTATCTGCATTTATTTACCATTCCTGGAATTCAAAAGGGGGCTATTTTCATACTATCATACTAGTGAGCAGTGTACACAATTGTTCTTCTTCAGTCAAGTCGCTTGTGCCACTAAATGCGTTTTAACATCTCACGTGGCCCGCACAACACTTAACACAGACGATTTTGACATGCTTATAACAAAGGAGTGAGGCAAATGTTTGCTACGGCACCCATAACCCTTGTCTTGTTTAGAGCTTTTCTTCTGAGGCTCTATGAGCTACTTTACTACATCACCCATTGCTAGGAGGAGATAAGCTGGAGTCATAACTTTTCCAAGCGTATTAGTGAAAGTGATAAAACAATTTGACCTGGATTCGAACATGGCACACTGAACTTGTAATTTGCGATTCTTATTACTGAACCAATTTCACATCATGTTTTTCTGATATAACATAATTGATTATTGGTAGCCATTTATGTTTTTTATACATTGACTTAAGTTTTTGCTTTGCCTCTTATAATTGTAATTGCATTGTATTGTGCTATTATATTGATTGCCTGTCCGTTCCTTCAACTTTAACCAAATATTTCGGTCTGGACTTTTACAATGAAATTCCTTAAGAAGTGTCATATTGATTGGTTAAAAAAAAATTTCCTGGATATTTAATTGATTTTTTTTATAAGATTCTACTTTGATTTGATTTTTTCCACCTTAATTTGAATTCTTTTTAAAATAAGGTCAGCAGTGAAATGGAAATGAGTTTGATCCTGCAGCAGTAGCAGTCAGGCTGTTTGTTTTAAAAAAAAATATTTGTCTTTATACAAAAGAATCTCAACCAGTTAAGCAAAAAAGAAAACAAAAAACTTAGACATTACTTTATTATAATTATTAAATTTGATTGGATCAGATCTGATGCCACCTACCTTCAAATCACCCCAACTGCTGTTAAGGACCAGCCTGCTGAAATGGGATTGAAGGGATAGTTTCAGCAGAACTCTGGAGGCCTCCTTAGTTTTAGTTTTTTTCCCGTTAACACAAATGCTGTTGGAAAATTTTCTATGAATTTGTTTTAACAATAACAATGTATAAAATACAAAACCATAAAACAATATTAAATGCACATGTGCGTTAATCTGGTCAAAACTTAAATTCTGTCAAATGTCCACTCTTTCAACACTCGTTATGATGTTAAATTTAAAAACATCTAATTTATTGAATAAACGATGAACATTTCATTAAAATTAGATAATTCTCTGATTTCTACTAATTAAAAAAAATTAACATATAGCTTGGGGGCTTTTTTCAGGGGGGGGGGGCACCCCTAGTGCCGGCACTCTATATATGTAACATGCATTCGCTTGTGGTTTGGTTTGTATTACATATCAACACTCTTGTTAGTTATCTGATGACAACCTTTTTAACTCAAATATAAGCACAATACTTTTTGTAAACATTTTATATGGCGGCGTTTAGTCTATTTGGTGAAAGTTTGTTCTATCTTTTTAAATCCATGTGTGTAGTAGTAGTAGTAGTAGTAGTAGCATGTTGACTCTCATACAACACCTTTTATGTCAAGGATACTTTACGGCAAATAATTTTGAGGTCTAAAAGTGTTTATTGTTTTCGCTATTAGCACTATTTTATCCTTCACTTATAATACACGCAGAATTTCAAGGATGCTTCATGCCAAATTTGGTGCAATTCTGTCAAGTAGTTTATGGATCTATAACTGACAGATAGTCATACACAAAGTGCTAAATGCTAATATAGATTATATGAGGCATTTAATCACTCAGAACCTTCCGGATTATTTGATTTTAACTGCACTTATTTGCTTGTTTAAAGAATCCCGCCATGTCAAGGAATTACTTGTATTTTGTACTGAAGGGAATTTTTGACAGGCTTTTCAATAAAAAGCTGAATAATATGAAGCAAAAGGTTTATTTTAATTATTCTCTCCAAAAATAGTTATGAACGTCTTTTGAGTTGTTAAACCCTTTGAGAATCTGGTGAAAGGTTTCGATCTGCCTCCTCTCAAAAGAAAAAGCCCAAAATATAATAACATATCAAATTTAATATGAGACAAAACTTGGATGTAATATGTTTGCGTTGTCTCTTTTATTATTATTTAATGCCGATGAACATTATCTATTCTAAAATATTAATTGTATATGATTAGTTGAACATAAATTGCTATTTTAACCATAGATGTTGAAAATTCTGAGTTCATACCTCTCCCAACAGTATTAGTGCATGCATGACCTCAGTAGATATGTGAGGAGAATACACTCAGCCAATCATAGAGTAATTATCTAATAGTCACCTTCAGTAAGTTTGAATTTATATTTTGACAAAAATATGTTACATATTCATATAAAATCAACATTTTTGTTTGTTTTATTTTATGGTATACCAACACTTTAGTGGGTCATTTAATCCCAGAACATGGTTCACTGAAGACCAATTCTTATTTTATCCACAGCTTGGAGGAAGTTGGATTTCATACTTTTCAGAGAAAGAATGACTCTCTTTTTATAGGCAATTTACATATGTGTGTGTACACAACGCAAACACGTATATAAATTAGATGACAATATAATAAGTCTATTTACTTTTATATACGATTAATAAAGAACTAGCGGGACCCATGTAAATTACACAAAATGATGTTTTCAATACTAATTATCTTGTTCCTAACCTATACATGTTTGAATAAAATATAAGATCATGAACAATACATGAAACAATTTACAAAACTTCTTTATATACAATATTTCTAGTGAAGGTAATATTTCGACGACTAAACCTTACTTTGTAAATGCTTTAGATTAAATTAAATTTGGCTCCACTTCATGAGTAGCATACAAAGATTCAGAAAGTCGTTGCTTTTGATGTAAGCATGACACACAAAATAACACACACGCTATCGTATTAATATGTGTCTTCCCGGTCGTCGTCCCCTACCTTCCCCGATGTAGAAAAAAGATCTTAGAGGTTGGTTATGATCGAACTATAAACCAGTCGGGGCGACGTCAAAAACCTACTTCGCTAACTGTTGCACCAAAGGGAAATACTTGAAAATATTACGAAAATTAGGTGACTTTTGATGTAAGCATGACACACGAACACACACGCTATCGTATTAATATATAGAAGATAATAATAATACTTCTATATAATAATAAGAATAATATAGAAGTAAAGATACACATTATTTTTAGTGATTTAATGTCTTAAAAGATATGTTACAGTTCATTAATTTTCAAATGAAATCCAAGTAGAATAAGTAGTGGTTGTGACCAAATGGATTACAGGTACGCTTAATATATATATATATATATATATATATATATATATATATATATATATATATATAATATTAAATTATTTTTACCTACATACGCCAGCGTTTTGAGCTTTCCCTCTCATCAGTGTAGGGAATGATAATCTCAGACGGTCGCAAGGTTCAAACCTCTGCTACAGAATCAGCCTAGACTCTGCAAGCAAGTGTCGTAACTATACGGCCACGAGACATTACCACGTCAAGAAAGAGAATTTAAGTTCCATTTATGCGATGAGTGACTAGAGTATTCAACGAACGTTGTCGGAATATGCCTTATAGCTACGTGTCAGTCTATTTTTAACTTCCCTGAACAGGGATTAACTTAAATATTATTAAAGGGACTTTTAACAATATTAATTTGAAGTTAATAATATGAAATTATTTTTACCTACATACGCCAGTGTTTCGATCTTTCACTCTCATCAGTGTAGGGAATGGTAATCTCAGACGGTCGTAAGGTTCGAACTTCTGCTACAGAATCAACCTAGACTCTGCAAGCAAGCGTCATAACCATATATATATATATATATATATATATATATATATATATATATATATATATATATATATATATATATATAGTGTCATAAACAGACAACAGCTATTTCGTCTTTACAAGAATCATCAGTGTGGTTAGACACAGCTTGCACATTAACCCCAAGATTTGAATGTTGGACATTAATCACTACCAGTCGTAACAGTTCGACAATCTTAGTGAAAGAATTATATCCCTTACAAATTAATTTTTGTATTCATTTGTTTCCTTTTTTATGATATTGATAACCTAGAGAAATCAATCTAATTTTTCTTTACGCTTAAGTGGAAATCATCATTTCCTTCAGAATAGTGCTCTACCCATAGAGGAGAATGTGTGCATGTGTGTGTGTGTATATATATATATATATATATATATATATATATATATATATATATAATATTTGTTTTTTCTTTATTATCTATGTACGTATACGTTTTGTCCTTTTTAATCGGGACTCATCAGCATAGAGATATAACTATTCACTACTGGTCGCGTGATTCGACACTCCGAGTATTTTACAATTCAATTCCCAACCCCTACAACCATTCGGCCACCACTGAATAGCTAAATAAACTGATAATTTTAACACTATTTCGGCAGCTTGACATCATAAGAACGTTCAACTTAATGAAAGGAACGATGTATTTATAGCTAGCGATGTCATGCTGTGTTAATACTACACTTACAGTGCCCATCTAGAGGGTTTTCTAGGGGTTACAAATAATAAATATTTGTTCTTTGTTTATTATCTATGTACATATACGTTTCGTCCTTTTTAATCGGGGTTCATCAGCATAGAGATATAACTATTCACTACTGGTCGCGTGATTCGAAACCACGGGCTACGAGTATTTTACCACTCATATCCATACACCTTGAAACGTTCGGCCACCACTAGATAGCTAAATAAACAGTGATAATTTTAACACTTATTTCGACGGCTTGACGTCATAAGAGCATTCAACTTAATGAAAGGAACGATGCATTTATAGCTAGCGATGTCATGCTGTGTTAATACTACACTTACAGTGCCTATATATATATATATATATATATATATATATATATATATATATATATATATATATATATATATATATATTGTTTCATTTAACTTCAGTTGACGTTCTTAGAAATTAAAGGGCCTTTTCCTTGATCTATATATAAGATACATAGATATTCGAATATTCCATTACCTGTCAAACGTTGAGTTAGTAAAGAAGTGAAGAACATTAATTTTCCTCTACTCAATTGACCAGTTAAGTATGTTATAGTATATCTCTCTTGTGGTCACTTGGTCTTACCGGATTCAGGGACAAGAATTCATCTAGTTTGGTGGAGTATACAGCTTAGTGATGTTAATAGAGGCAACATCACTCGGAGAAGGTGCACCATTCCTCGTATAAGCCTGTGGGGGTAGTCATACCAAGATCTTATTTGCACTTTTGAATACGATGTTATATTGAATATTTAGTCAGGGTTTACTTGGAGGAGGAAGTATCCTCGTGCCAGGATGTCCTGACAAACCCTTGTACAGAGAGACCTTAGACACTTGAAGACAGTGTCTAGTAGGCATTCAAGTTCTGTCCTCTTATTTATATATATATATATATATATATATATATATATATATATATATATAAAAATAGATTGTGATTAATAAAATTAGCACATTATTTATATCAGTTCCAAGAATTCAAACACAACAAATACTTGACATACGATCATTTCTAAAAAAATTTGGAATATTTTATTTTATATTATATTTGAGATAATTCCAGAAAGTCTTATCTCCAGCACCCCTCATAACATAATATAAGAAGTTGTGTTTGAAAGCTATGACAATGCAGTTTGGTAGAAAAAACACCATTGGATACAAGACAAGGTAAACAGAATAAATGACAATATTGAAAGATTTCAATAATTTTCGATTAACTATTTATTGACCTACGTAATATGTCGAACCAGGATAGTGTCGGTAGTGTTACATTCTTTGAATTCTCAAGGTAAAAACACGCTCCAATCGAGCGGTTATACATATTTTTTTTTTCTTTCCTTCTGAGATGGAGTTTACCTTGAAAATGCAAAGAACATAACACCACCAATACTTTCCTGGGTCAACACATTATGTTGGTAAATAAATCGTTAATTAAAAATTATTGAAATCTTTCATTTATTCTGTTTACCTTGTCTCGTATCCAACAGTGTTTTTCTACCAAATCTTTCTTATATATATATATATATATATATACATATAAATTCCCGAAACAGTTTTTCATGGTAAACAACTGATGATCCCTTAAAATAGTGTTAGAAATAAACTAATATAATAACTGTAAAAAATAAATTGACTTACATGAGTGATTTTCCACTGGAAGACTTGGGACTATAAGTTTTTTTTTTTTTAATATAGTTTTAATGGTTGAGAAACTTCCGAGACTATATATATATATATATATATATATATATATATATACTTTTTCTGAAGACGTTCGCTAACACGAACGAAGCCGGTCAAATCTCTTGTTTTTGTTTTTTCCCTGCATTTTAACCTGTTTTCCGTTTGACATTTTTCAGACACACACACATATATATATATATATATATATATATATATATATATATATATATATATATATACATAGTACACATATAGTATTAATTTCTGTAGGTGTAAATCCATTGAAACTACAGTGTTTATAAAAAGTGCTCAATAACAAGTAGAGCTGTTTTTAGTATTTTATATGGAGATAAGATATTTATGCTTGAATATTTATGTAGATAGATTGAAACTTTAAAGTATTAAATGGAAAAGAAAGGAACCCAAGCTAAGTGGGTAAAAAAATAGAAAAAAGAAAGAAATAGAAGGCAGGTAATAAAAATGAAACAAAGCTTGCTTTTTCCTATATACTTTAATTACACAAAATACATGCTAAAATATTCCTTAGTTGTGGGATTGAGTTATGTTAAAAAACATTCCATTTTAATTTTTCTAATTAGCTGTAATTTATAATTCACTGAACAAGTCATCCATACCTCCCTTAGCTATCTATATATTTTTCTCCCTCTCACTGTGCTTTGATTCAATCACTCTCTAAAATGTTTAATGTGTCTAAATACTTAGAGAAAGAGTGATTCTCTTTTATCAGTGTTGCTTCTTAACCGCTTTATTTTTCCATCTAATTTACATAGTGTGTTTATACACCCCATAAACATGTATGTAAATTAGACAGCAAAATAATAAATCTCATTACTTCTATATTATCCTTATGGGTAATATAGAAGTAAACCGACTCATTGTTTTTAGTTATACAAGAAGAATGTCTTAACAGATATGTCACAGTTTATGAATTTTCCAATGAAATCAAAGTGGAATAAATAGTTGGCTTTAATTCTAGGAGGTACTGTAATTGCATGATTTCATTCTCTTATAGACTCACTTTTTATTTTATAATCATATGGAGGATTGTAAAATCAAAAATGAAGCTACGTCTCTTATTGGCATGACTATCAAACAAAATGGACATCAGTCCAACACTCTGCTCTTTTGCATGAATTCAAACCCCAAACAAACTTTTTTGTAAATCACCACAGTTGAGATATTTGTAAGTACATTGCATTATATTACATTCTATGCATTTGCGCATTTTTATTCATCTCTTTAACAACTTGTGCATTTAGTATTGTAATATGACATATGTATTCCTTTCTTGGGATTCATGTATTTCTATGTTACTTTCTTTGTTCATATATACATGTATTTTCATGTCACCTTTAACTAATTGTCTCCTGTTTGCATCTGTCATAGCTTTGATGCGGTAAAACATGCTAAAACTTTTTGCCACATGTGTAGAGAATAAAATAGTTCCAATCAGATGTACTACTAAATTTGATATAAAATATTCAAATTTATAAGAGTATATAGGCTATGTTGTGGGCATACTTCAGCTTGCTGATTATATTGTTTGCTTTGGTAATCATTGGATTACTCAGAACTCAAAAAGACACAATATTTCATGCAAGCTTTATTTTTAAAAACATTCCCTCAAAAGGCTTACTAGAGGTTTTGTAATTTAGTGTAACAATGAATGTTTGTAGATAAATTATTTCAAATTATGAAATTAATTGTTTAGATCAGTGGTTGCCAATTCTATGTTTTTAGCTCATAGCTTTGTTTGAGATTATTAAAGTTAGGAAAGTACTTCGATATATTCCATAAAAAATATCAGTGTTTATTAATTCATATATAGTATCTTTTATTCCTCCACCAAAACTAAAATATTTTTCAGGTTCAATAATACACCAATTTATAATCATATATTATTTTTCTGATATTGCATCATAACAAAGAACTTTCAGTGACACACAGAAAATTACGTTATAAATCACCGTATTAGATTAGTTATTGCAAATAAGTTGTGGTGGACAAGTTAAATTTTACATCGGTTCATCAGTTTATTTTGCCAGAAATAAAGACAAAATTCTGTAGAAATTATAGAACTTATACCTCCTTCTAGCAAATGCTTCACGAACTATGAATTGATTTTAAAGCTTTCCAATAAGAAGCTGAAAAATATGGAGAGAAAGATTTCTATCATTGTCTCCAAGAATCGTTCTTAACATCTTTTAAGAATTTGAGGTGAAAGGAAATGCTTAAAATATAAAATTGCACATAAGAACATATCAAATTTGAGATTAGACAAAACTTGCAGGATTTAATGTTTTTTTTAATGACATATAAACACTTTTTACATTATTTAATACTGAACCTCAATGCATATCATAAACGGCTAAATGTATACAATCAATTGATCACAAGTTGCTATTTTACCCAGGGGGAGGGGCATATTCATACCTTTTCCAAAATTTGAACTCAGTATAGCCGATTTCATAAGCTGCAGCAGTGTCCAGTAGAATCATACAGCTTCTTGATTTAAAAGTTGTCTTCAGTAAGAGGGTGCATGCATTTGTTTATATTGATTCTTGTGCATTTATTGCTTTATCTTCTGAAATGCTGAAAAATATCCATGGATCCCTTATTGGATCTCGGTAAGTCATTGATGGGAGGGTTCCACTAATGATAGGTTATCATAGAAATCATGATCATAGTCTGATGATTGCTTATCCCCCACCTCCCGGATCATTTTTTAAAAGGGGAGATAATCGAGAAAGGCCAAGAAATGCTATAGAGTCAGTCAATATGGTAAGAGGAGAGACTTCTTACAACAAACATCTTGACTTTTCTGCTGTATTCCTCATCATATGCAAAAAGTAGGCAAAAATAATCAGGAGAATATTTTGGCTTAATGTAGCTGGCTCCAGTCTGGCCTCGCTTATTATTGTAATGGCCCATGACCATTACAGGGTTCATATCCCAGTTGGGCAATTTCGTCCCCGAAAACTGGAATTGAGTTCCACGGCAATCACGTCTTATCTGATTGCTTTTTTATTTCCTTTGAGCCTCCGCTTATTATTCGGAATAAGAAAACTCTTAAGGGAAGGAAAGAAGCCAATGATATATTGAACGTCAAATATAAAATATTGACTCATTTTGTACAATGTTAGCATATATATATATATATATATATATATATATATATATATATATAATCAGATTATAGGTTTATTACTATGTTGCAAACTGTTTCTATGTTAGTACATTTCTTCTGAGGGATAAAACTTGAAATGGACCCTTTAAAAATTTAGATCAATTAAAATTAAACCTATATTATTATTGTTATTGTTATTATTATTATTATTATTATTATTATTATTATTATTATTATTATTATTATTATTATTCACTTACTAGGAATGTTCACACAAGTCATTATCGGTGATTGCTCACTGACAATAACAAGTGGGGATCTCTGGAGTTTGAGTGACAACAATCTCCCCAGATTTTCAACATTCTCGGCCTCTTTTCATAATCAGTTTGTGTCATCGCAACAGTTGTTTACCATTGATTTCTCCTGCAAAGGATTATATATACACTCTTTTACAAAAAAGGTGACTGTCTTTTCTTTTTTTTTAATTGAAATTAGAAATGTATTGACAAACAAGTTATGAATAAAAATGCTGCTGATGTAATTAATTGAATTATTGATTATTTTTTTTATTGCTGTTGTTTTTCATTTGGAAACTATATGTGAAGCCATCTTGTGTGTGCTTCATTGACTAGCCAAAGCTTTAATGTCATTTTAGCTTGCAATGATCCCTGTCTTTTTAGTTCATCTGAACTGTAAGATAGTTGGGTATTAAAAAATGTAAAAAATGCAACAAATTCTGTGGTTACTTTATTTTGGTAAAAAAAAGGTTACTTTTTTATTCATTAGTGCCAGAGACTAATTAATAGAAAATGGCTAGCTGTGTTTTTTCTACTTTTCTTTCAAAACCAAAAATGTTTGATATCTTTTGGATTTTGCTTTTCAAAAGAAGCAGTGGAAAGATATCTGCTGCAGATGGTTTATTGGTTAGTTTTAGAAACCTGTGTTCTCTGTGAATCCTATGTTTGTTCAAAAGGATTTTTGAAGCAGAGCTCAGCTGCATAGATAACTTTTTCTGTTCAATAGGGAAAAAAACAGAAGAAAAAAAATTAAGGTAGCAGCAAACTTTGATGATGCAACTATTGATTTTAAATATTTGAATAAAAGATAAAACAAATATTTTCATTTTGTTCAAATTTAAGCATGTAAATTCCCTGTCTTATTTATTTTATTTTTATTGCAAAAATTCAAATTCTTTTTAAATCAGATTTTTAGAAGTTTACTGTTTGCTTGGTTTATTTTGGTTGACTTGTGTGTGTCTGTGTGTGTGTGTATGCGCGCATTATATTAATAAGGTTTGGGTTGTCTTGTCTGCTTAATGGCTTATTTGGGGTGTGTGATAAGCTTACTGGATACCATCACTGATGAGGGAATTTGGTATACCGACTTCAAATTCTATCAGATCTATTGTGGTCATTTGCACATTAATACTGTTGTGAAAGAGATGAATCTACATTTTCCCCCAACTATGAATAAAATTGCAACTTGTATTCAATTAATTTGTTACAATGGATGTTGTGCATAGCATTACATAACTCAGCTCTTCTGATGAAATAGAAAACATAAAGTACAACATGATACATATAAAAAGAAATATCGCTTTATTTTATTAAAAAGGCAATAGATGAGATACAAAATAATAAAAAGTACAGAAAAATGTCTTCCACACCAGGTACAGTTTACTGTTCTTCTCAACCAACCACCAATAATAATCCACATATATATAACTAGAAGAATACCCGTCCTAGGGCGAGTAAAATGAATTCCTTGTGCAGAACAACTTTGCACCACTTTTATGTTCCCTTACGAAGATTAAAATTATAATGCATATAATTATAATTATATATAATACATAAAATTATAATGCATTATAACGCTACTAAACCTTATGACTAGAATCCTTATTCCAATTTTAATCAAAATCTATTACATGGTTTTGATTCTAACAAATGTCTAAAATGTAAGGCCTAAACCTAAGGGGTCTTCAGAAGAAATTGAAATTCAAGGAATCTTGCTTGATTAGTGTCTAATGACTATGGATCTAATTCAATGCATATCTGAAATATTTGAATTTTCAAATGACATGCTGTGCCCATATTATGGCTCTAAAACTCTTAAAATACTACAAACTGAAATTTGGGGAATATTAATTGTTAAAATTTAACAAAAATAGAAGGGCCCTGAATTTTCAAAATTGACTTCCACCCCCTTTTTACCCCCTTTATATAAAATTTAATTAAACTAAATGTAACCCACATTACCACCCTTTATGCTTAACAGCTGCTTTCTAAAATTTATAATGATCAGTTAATTAGTTTAGGAGTGAATCATATGCATATAAATATATACAAACACCTTTACATGATCAATTTGTGTTTCAAGAAATCAACAAATAATAGAATAGTGTACGATCGTATCAGAGACCATATATTTTTATTTTTACTATCTGGTATAGACACTAAATTAAAGGCATATAGACAGCATACCAACACCCTCATTTACACAGCAAGTTGGAAAGAGAGGGAGGAGTTGATGTATGCATTTCTCAAATTATAGCAGACACATTGAGACATAGTTTAAGAATGTATATAAGGGTTCAAAGTTAAAGAAAGTCGATGTCATATTACATGTAGGAAGTAGCACACCTTAGGAAGCAGCAAAACATTGATCAAATCATACAAAACATAAAAGTTTCTAAAAAGAAAATTCATCTACATCAGTGATCTTACAATGATAACTAGGTTATAAGGATACCAAAGTTTATTATCAGATAAAACTGATGAATCCACCTCCCCTCAGAGCTCCATTCACCAACACCTCGTGAAACATAACATCCCCAAAAATGATTTTAGGAGTATTTTAACTGGTAACACGTCCATTCTTGCGGTTTCATATTGTAGTATTCGCCTCCTCATAATGGAGGCGTTCATTCGCATAAATAAACCTAGCATCAACCATTCTCGTTATGAGGGGGGGGGCGAAGGTATATTGAAATGTTTAAAAAAACGTCCTTATAGTGGATTCACCAGTTTTATCTTGCTTACTCATTCATCCACCTGAAGACGACCAATGTTGGTCGAAAACGTTTGCCAAAAATATGGGGATTTCTTACACACCATGGATAACAACACCAAATCGGTTGTTCGACGACTGGAAACAATGGATCAGAAAATGAATAAGCAGAAGCTAGCACTCCTGTTCAATCAAACGTGTATATATATATAAATATATATATGAGAGCGAAAGCTTGAAACACTGGCGTATATAGGTAACTTAATAACCGTTAGAATATTGGACATTTATTTATATATGAAATACATTATACTGTGCCAACCAGTAGAAAAAAGGATGTATCCGTTGGTTATATGTGTATGTGTATATATGTGTGTGGTGTATGTATGTATGTATGTATGTATGCATATGCATATATATATATATATATATATATATATATATATATATTTACATATAACTATATTTTTATGACTAAAGACACCTCTGAATTCCATCAAATGTCTTTGCCCAATCGGCTACTGATATAACCTTAACATATGGTAGGGGAATATACCTATTTAAGATTCTACAGCATGTTCATACTTCCTGGTAAGTGGAGCAAACTTTACGATATTGCTTTTAGTCAGAAGCTTTTCATATTTTACTTACAGAGTGCTTTACTTTAGAAGGAAGCAATTAAATATTTTTAAATAAATATTTCTTTTATTGATCAACATACATATATGTTTCGTCTTAATAATGTACTTCCTGAATAGTGTTGGGACGATTAATCGGAATCGAGAATCAGAAAAATCGGAACTTTTGGGGTTATCAATATCAAAATCGTGAGAGAAAAAACTTAATTTTCCATTGCTGGTAGTAATGATAAAATGACAAATATTTATTGATTTTAAACTACCAGTAAAACTAAAATCTATAGATGATAATAACGAATTTAAGTAAAAATGGCACCGGAAAAAATGAAATAAATCTTTAGTTGCCTCATTATTTTCAATCAATTATGATAAAAGCATTTGAGAAAAAATTAGTTAGAAAGATCCACTTGTGTAATGTACGCTCCCCTCTCCCCTGCGATTGTATGTTACTTTTGAAAAAATACATGCACACATTACACGGATTTTTACAGTAATCCAAAAATTAAAAAAAACAACTCTATAACTAAATATTTAGAAATTCTTAAAAGAATCGAAATTAGTAATAGTATCAGAATCATACATTTATAACAGAATCTGTAATTGTATCAGAATCGGGAAAAATATTAAAATCGTCCAATCACTAGTAGAAACAAATTTAAATATATATTTAACATCATACTTTACTTACAGACAAGTCTACTCATATTTACACTAGCTGTGTTAAAGTGCGTTAAAAAAAGCTTATATTCATTTTTTAACATTACTTGGGTGGAAATCATTGACTTAAAGTTAATAGTGATGCTGCCTCTGATTAAACAATAGTTTATAGATGGATAAAGCTTGCAATAAAGTTAGACATGCATGACACCAAGGATAAGTGAACAAATAGAAGGCAATCAACCCCAATACTTTTGATATACACTCCTAACTGGTGATGTATTTTGCTT
Source organism: Sepiola atlantica (assembly GCA_963556195.1). Lineage (NCBI taxonomy): Eukaryota > Metazoa > Mollusca > Cephalopoda > Sepiida > Sepiolidae > Sepiola > Sepiola atlantica. The sequence continues at coordinate 79,241,467 of OY744525.1, read as the reverse complement.
TGGTCATTGGAAAGTTTTGAGTTTTTCAACATCATATTACCCTCGCCTAGCCAACCAGCTCAGAGGTGATCTGTCTGACACGCCTTATATTTTTTAAATACTAGAAGACACTGGCTATTATTTATTATGAACGAGCGTATACTATGTTGTTTCACACCTTATTGCATCTTACAAAACAGCCAATCAATAAATAAAGAAATTTTGGCTAAATTTTGGACATTGGTTGAAGAAAACCATCACATTTTGAATGAGATGATAGCTAAAGTTTCATATTGTTCAGTATTTTAAATTTTGCATGAACATCTTGCTCTCATAAGCATTCTTTCAGCCTGGTTCCAAAAGCATTGTATGAAGATCAACTGGCTCAAAGAACTCACAATTTCTTGAGTTTTGAAGTTGATGAAGAATATTTCATGGAACGAATCATAGCTGGAGATGAGACCAATCTATTAATGTTATTATGCAATTAATATCCAATCAAAACATTTACTTTAGAGGAGATTCTTCTGGACCACTCAAATTCAAGACAGCGAAATGGGAAATAATTTTTATATTAGGTTTAATAATCGTTCTCATCAATTAGGAGCTGAACTTTATAGAATTCTCACGTATAAATGTATATATGTGTGTGTGTTTGTACTTTTTTGGTTGACAATAAAAAAAGAAGTACATTTCAGTGACTGGATTGTTTGGGTTGCTTTATACCAAAGAATTAATTTGAATATAAAGTAATAATTCTCTCTGTAAACTATTATTGTAGACAGTGTTTCCCTGTTGTGAAAGATGAATGTATTCATGCTTTTCTCTATGGAATTAACATCTATTTGAATAAAAAACTTGGTTAGCCTATACTGCAGTTGGCATCAATAGCCACTTCACTATTTGTACTATCCTAAGTACAGCAGATATAAAAATAATATTTAAGATATTAATTGGTGAATTCAACAAGCAATTACCGGCTCGATTGTGGGTTTCTTCATAAATCCTTCCATTTAACTGTCTCCTCGAGAGAGCTAGATGTGACACTAGGTCAAGCTTAATGTGGGAGTGCAATCATTATTGAATGCAACAAGGGTGCCCATGTTCAGTAATAACCAATGACCTTCCAATGAGAAGTCATCAATCTGAGAAGAATAAGGAGTGCAAAAAGTACACATTGAATCTTTTATTTACATTCCTCCTCATCTTGGCTGAATGTGACAGAAAGTTGAGATTAATGTGGAGTGTGGTCATTATTGAACATTGCTTTATAAATTTACAGAACATTTCAATTAAAATTTCCTTATCCCTGCAATCATGGGAGACACATGGTTCCATGCGGTCATCTACAGGCCAGCATTGCCTCTCATCAATTTAATCAACTTAACTGTTAAAAAATATTCTCTCTTTTAATCTTACAGGAGAGAGGTCAATCAAACACAGTCGTATCTCTCAAAACCCTCGCTTCACTTTTTAACATATGTAACCTCAGTGGTTTGATGTTTTCCTTTCGGAGTGTTGTATTTTATGCGGCTATTTTAAAGCCAACGTGGGAATTTGAAAGGATTCAAACAGTTTTAAGTGTTTTCTGTAAGGAATCCATAAAAGCCAAATAAAAGAGGTTGTCAAATTAAGGGATCAATAATCAATAATCAGTTGTAATTCTAACTAAAGGATCAAACTTTTAAAGCTGAATTCAAATTGAGGCTTAGACAAACATTTTGGTTATTTGCACATTGATTGTAACATCTTATTAACACCTTTTTTTTCTCAGAAAAGAAACACGCATGCATATGTGGGAGTTTTGTGGCAAGGTGAATACAGTACTCAATTTTGAGGTGTACTCTGTGGAAGCGACATGTGTCAAGTTACCCAGCCACTTTTTTGCTTGACCATGTGTATTGTGCCGGTCGCAGAGCCTGTCTGTCAAGGGCTGGTCTAATCAGTCATAAGAGATCCCACAGCAGCAACCAATTACGTAAAGTACAAACAGAAGAACATCGTTATGTACAAATGGAAGCCAGTTGTTTTGTGTGTCATATCTGCAACAAGATTTGTAAATCTGAGCTGCTGAGCCATATGCGTGCCCACAATCGAGCAGTGCAATATTATAGGGATGACTTTCTTCTATAAAGAAGTGGCAATCATCATAGATATTTATATGTGAAGAGAGAGACAGAAAGAGAAACAGAGGTTGATTGAGAGAAAGAGAGTCGTTGTGAGAGAAAAGACGAGAGATAAAACAAAGAAAATGAAAGAGAAAGAGAGATTGAAAAGAAGAGTAGAGAGAGGGATGGAAATAGTTTTTCTTTTCTGTGTATGATGAAATCAAATGAGTTCAACATCCTAGCATTCAGACTGGCCTTTCAAAACAATTTTTTTCTTTTACCAGAATGTAAAAATAAACTAATAAATGAAAAAGAAATCAGAAACCTTCCAAAACAGCAGAGTATAAATGAATATGTTAAATATCAGTAAGAACAAATAAAAATAGAAATAAATAAATAAAAAGGAAAATATATAAATAAATAAAAAACAATTCAATGTTATTACTTTAACCAATAACGCAAGTAACTATATACGTTATTTTGTAGAATTCGATATTCTCTTGTTAATTACCATCTATATTTGAAAAATATATTGAGGCCTTTAAATTATACAGGTTTTCCTACAAAAATCCTTTGTATTCTGATTATGACTTGTGTAAGATGAAAGTTTGCACATAAAGAAAACGTGATGAATTTGGGATGTTTCCTTTATTCTTTACTCTCAAGAATTGTGGAAAACAGTTAAATCCATTGAATAGTTGTCTGTTTCTTTCAACAACGTTTGTCAAAATTAATACTTACTGCCAACATACAAATATGCACTAGCTGGCACTCACCGGCATTGAACACCATATTATCATTTTTATCTTATTTTTTAATTTCTAAAATAAAGTAAGACATCATCTTTGCTGTTTATGGATGCCCGATGTGAATGCAGACTTCATGATTTATTGTAAAGATTCGCAACACCACCATTAGATTTTTCATAAAATTTGACATGAGAAAATTGTGTTTGATCTTAGGTATAAGTCTTTGTTTTCAGCTGCAGCCTTAGTAAGTGATAATTGGAATTGTTAATTGTATCCTTGTGATGCTAGATGGAATTAGAGGAACATTTGAATGATGTCATTAAATTCTTTGAAAAATTGAAGCATTATTGAAACTAATTTAAACTCTGCTCTTATGGAGAAATCGACTCTGAAACTTCTTGGTCTTCCTTTCTCATCAAATCTTTCTTGGAGTTCATACATTAGATCCATTGCTCTTTCTGCTTCTCATAAAGTCGATTCTCTCTATCGCTCCAAACACTTTCTCACACCTCAGGCTATTCTCTATCTCTACAAATCTACCATCAGACCATATATGGTGTACTGTTGTCATATTTGGGCTGGTGAATCTCTGCCCTATTTGACGGTTCTTGATAAGATACAGAAACGTATCTGTAATTTGATTGGCCACCCCCTTTCTTCTTCTCTGCACTCTCTCTCTCTCTCTCTCTCTCTCTCTCGCAGATGTGATGTTGCTAGTCTCAGTCTTTTCTATAAATACTATTATGGCATGTGTTCTTCAGAATTATGTGATTTATTCCCCGCTTCTTTTGTTCCAGCTCGTTTGACTCGTTGGTCTAGTGGTCTTCATCAATTCGCTGTTTTGATACCTCATTTTCATGCAGCTTCCTATTCCAGTAGCTTATTTCCAAGAACTGCAGGCTTGTGGAACTCTCTTCCTGCTGACTGTGTTCCTCCTACCTATAGCCTTGGTCTTTTCAACACTAAGGTCAATAGGGATCTCGTGTCTTTGCGCTAATCATCTTTCGTTCTTGTTAGCTCCTTACATCAAGTGGCTTCATGCCTTGTCTTGAGCGATTTCCATTTTTTTTAAAAATTGAATTTTGTGTTAAAATGTTAAAATCACCTTTAATAACAAACAAACAAGCAAAAAAATTGCATAAAAATGATAGATAGAAAATATTTTTGTGTGAAAAATAACTTTATTCAGTCGATATGGTATTTCGGTATATTATATACCCTTTTCAGTCATGCAAAAGAAAGCATTTTTTCTCTTATCTTTTACTTATTTTATGAAGATATATAGTATACAGAAGCATCACATAGACTGAATAAAGCCTTTTTTCACATAAAAAGATTTGTTAGTGATGTTTATACTACATATGTATATGTATACAGTGGACCCCCGCTATTCACAGGCTCACCATTGATGGCTTCACAAATTTGTGGATTTTCAGCATAAGCATTGACTTAACATTTTCTTAATAAATTCGCTAGAACTTACAAATAGGATAATCATTTAAGTCTAACTAAGGCCAATATGACAAAAAAATGCTAATTATCCCGTAGGATTCATATTAAATGCGGCTAATACAAAAGCATTGATAATCCAAATTTTTGCAGAATTTTATATGAAACCGAAATATTAAAAAAAAATTAACCAAATTGCAAGCAGACAGGGCTAATTTACACTAATTTGATGGCTTTCAGGTAAAAAAAAAACACATGCTAAGTTACAATAACCTGATTTTTAGTTAACTTTGAGGCATCAAAATCTATTCATGGATGTGTCTGGAATGTAACCCTAACCCCCGTAAATAGCAGGGGGGGGGCTACTGTATATTTATAGGGATTTTAATAGAGATCTAATGGCAGTTTCTTCAATATGCCATCATGTAAAATATTAACCAGCATTGTACCAGACTGTACTTGTCTCAAATGTTGGATGTTTGAGTGAGGTCAAGGTTTGACTCCTGCGGTCTGTGAAACAAGATATTCACTCTCCATGTTCTGTGAGAGAATTACTTGTACTCAGTATTACAAAAATAAACATTTCTGTTTATTGAATCTTTATGTTCCTGTTTCTGTGTCATAGACAGAGCAAAAGAGGGCGTTCATAATTTTTGTATCTTTTATTCCTTCTAAGCATGCTTTCTCATGTTGTTATTTGACCTTTATTTTTAATTGTTTTTTTTGTGCACTCCTTGACTTCAACTTTTATACCTGTCAAACAGTCAACCTAATGTTGTTTTCGTGTTCGTTGTACTCAACATTTTCACTTGTACTAGTTTTGTTACAAGACTTAGCTTTGAGTACTCTCTTTGGGACTTCTGTTATATGACACTTTTAGATCATTTAATGTGAAACACACATTGTCTCTTGAAAAAAGTGCTTTGTTGATAATTCATTAAAGATGGTCAGACTATTTTACCCATAGCCTGAAATCAGTTAGTGTTCATATCTTAAAATTATTTATATAGTCTGTCAATCTTTCAAAACTTATGATCAGTATATAAATCAATCACTGGCTGTTAAACGGTTGAACTGAATTTGTATCAAGTTTGACATAAAGTATTCTTGAGATGCCGGATGTGTCATGCGAGAGGAGTTAAATGTTACTGCTACTTCTGTTGTTGTTACTACTGTTGGAAACAATAAAACTTATAGGCACCAAAACTATTGATCAGACTTGCACCAAATTAGGCATGGAATACACATGGCATGACATGTATCCTGAGAGGAAGAAACCTTTTTCTTCTTGTATAATTTGGATTATTCGTACTACTGTTCTCAGCTTGGGTGTTATTCTCACAACGTTTCGGCTTCTGTAACCTCTGTTGTGAGAATAACACTCAAGATGAGAGCAGTAGTCTGAATAATCCAAATTATACAAATTATCAATCCTCATCTAAAAAATTCAGAAACTACTTCTTCTTCTTCTTCTTCTTCTTCTGAATAATAATAATAAATTTTTTTTAAATAAATAAAAAAAAACAAAAAAAAAACAATAAAACAGAAAGGCTGATCACCACAGCAAGAGATATCATCAAAATGCACAATGCAGGGAGTAATAAAACCAGAAACAAAAAGATGAGAAAGGAAAAGTGGGAAGAAAAACAGCTACATGGACGTTTCATAAGAATGACAAGAGAAGAGACTTACGAAAACACCTGGACATGTCTATGAAAAGAACACATGAACAGAGAAATGAAATCGCTACTGACAGCTGCACAGAACAATGTGATTAGAACTAACTACATTAAAGCTAAAATAGATAAAACCAAAGAAAAAAATAAATATAGACTCTGTGAACAAAGAGACAAAATGGTAAATCACATAATAAGGGAATGCAGCAAACTAGCCTAAAAAGAATACAGAAACAGACACGACTGTGTGGGGAAAGCAGAAAACTGGGAACTATGCAAACGATTGCATTTTGAACATGCATGCAGTCAAATGGTACAGACATAAACTGGAGACAGTACTTGAAAACGAAAATCACAAATACCTTTGAGACATGGAGGTACAAACAGATAAACTCATCCAAATAAGGAGACCGGATTTCATAATAGTTAACAAGAAAGAAAAAAAACTGCCAAATTGTAGGAGACAGAAAAACTGAGCAAATACACAAAACTTGCCAGAGAATTAAAATAAATATGGAACATGAAGAAAGTCAATATAATACCAATAATCGTAGGAGCACTGGGAACAGTCTTGAAAAACTTGGAAAAAAGACTAGGAGAAATTGGAATCAATGGGAAGACTGAGACTATACAACGGACAGCAATGATAAAAACAGCTGACATCTTAAGGTAAATCATCGAATGCAGAAACCAACCAACATAAAGTACAAATGCTAATCACCCACATGGAAGTTGCAACAGAAATAATGGAAAAACATGGAAGGAACACCATGTAAACCCATAGGAACTAATACTGCAAGAAATCTCAAGCTGCCCTCTCTCCAAATACAATGTGATTCCACCAGCCTCAGTTGATACTTCACAAAATAGTTGTGTAAGGTCAAGGAAAATGGAAAGACCGAGGAGGGAGAGCACTAACCAGACATCAACTGGAAGAGTACGGAGAGTACTGGGACCTTAAGGAGGCTTATTGTCACCCAAACCTCAAAGAAGACCAATGGTCGTTGCCAACCTTCCTGCGATTTAGGACATTCATGCTTCTGCAACAGTTCATCCAGGAGGATGAACGTTCCACATGACAATACCAGTGTAATCGATACATCCTTAAGATAACCTCTATGCTGGGCAAGTGCAATGCTTTCAGCAAATCCTCTGACCTAATGTGTTGTGTTTGGTCAGATTTCACATTGCAGATCCATCTGATCATGGATCTATCAGTGTGCTGCAGACGGGCAAGAGAGAACTGGGCGATGGCCCAGCATTCACTGCCATATATCATGACACTCCTGACACAGCTGCTATACAACTTATATATTATGTAGAGAGGGACAGCACTACTAATAATAATTTCTTTTTGACATTAAAAAAAAATACTATAACCTGACACCCCACTTCCAAATAAAAAACAAATGCATTGGTGGGTTTGAGAGGGTGGAAAGTCAGAGGAGGGAGATAGCACCATCTCGACCTCCACCGGAAGAGCACAGAGAGTATGAAAAATTTGTGGAGGCTTCTTGTCACTCAAATTCCAAAGAAAAACCATTAACCTTTATCAGCAAGAAATCACAGGTAAACGGCTAGTGTGAGAATACCAAATAAGTTACAATAATAATGGAATAGAACAAAGAGTACTGGAAATCTGAGTAGACTTGCTGTCACTCATCCTCCATGGAAAACCACTGTTTTTTATCAGTGAAAAATCAGATAAAAACTGGTGTGAGAACTGTAAGCAAGTAAAAAATAATCATTTTATTATTCATGAGTTCAAAAGTACAGGTCCAAATTTGGCATGAAATAACTTTAACATAACAGGTATCAAAATTATGTTACTACTACTACTACTACTACTACTACTACTAATAATAATAATAATTTTTAAAAATAAATAAAATACAAAAATGCAATTGAGTCAAAACTATTGGTCAAAATGACACCAAATAAACCATTAACCATCTTTAGCAGATTAAAAGTTGCCTTTAGGCATTTTTTTATGCAGATTAATATAAAGGTTGAAGTGATCTTGGTATTTTATTTGAATTTGTGTCCCGCTGCCTCCTGTTTGCAGTTGTTTGCTTATTCATTATTTGAAACAGTCAGTTTGGATCAATAGGAATGTTTGAATGTGTGTACATTGAATTAAAATAATACTTTTCCAAGACATAAAACATCTGCTCAGTCTGAAAGAGTTATTTTTTTATTTTAGTTATTTTATATGAATTACTATATTCAGTTAAGAAGCATTGAAAATGATTTCTGATGATGTTTACTTTGAAATTGAAAATATATTCTTTATATTGAAAATTTAATGTTTAATACTTGTATCCTAGTGTATTTTTTTTTTTTAACTGAGTTCACCGCAAGGAAGGCAAGTTGCCACTGTAGACGTAAGGGGATACTAAGAATTAGGGTGACATTTTAGGGGACCATCCTAAATTGGGAGCTGCTGTGCAGCTAGATGTTTGTTGACATTAGTTTTAAATTTGTGCATGTCGGTACAATCGGGGAAACAGGGCGCAGGGAGAGAGTTCCAAAGGCCGGCAGCTCGAGGAAAGAAGCTATTGGAGTAGAAGGCTCTCCAGCATCTGGGGACCTCCACACTGAATGGATGGGATTTAGCTGATTGCCGGGTTGGTTGAGTGTATTTACATCTAGGGGGCACTAGAGTAGCAAGTTCATTGGAGCACAATCCATGGAATTATTTGTAAAACAAGCACAAGGATGCAACATTGCAGCAATGGGACAGGGGCTGGAGCTTGGTGGATAGTGAGGGACCTATCAGATTAGAGACTCTTTTTTGGACCTTGTCTAAGAAGGAGAGACTAGTGGATGGTGCACCAGCCCAGATGTGACAACAATACTCCATGCATGGACAGATGGTGGCTTTGTAGAGATACAGGATAATGTCAGGTGTGAAGAGTTTACTAGCATGGTAGAGGGAGCCCACCCTATTTGTAGCAGCCTTGGCAATGTCTTCTATGTATTTGTTCCAATTCATATTACCTGTGAATGTTAGGCAAAGGAGTTTGAACGTTGGACTCTCAGGTAGGGTGTTATTTGCCATAGCAATCGGTGGTTGAAGAGGTTTCTTGTAGTTGTTGAACGAAAGTAGCTTTATCTTAGCAGCATTAAATGTTACCAACCATTTATGACCCCATTCCACTACAGACTGGAGGTCAATTTCTAAGGATTTAGCCATTACCTCGTATATGTGCGCATCCATTTTACCCACATGACAAGAGTAGAGCGTAGTGTTATCAGCAAATATACCCATCTCAGCCACAATGTTATCAGGGAGGTCGTTTATGAAAATCAGGAACAATAAAGGTCCAAGAATCGAGCCCTGGGGCACACCTGCATTTATGTCATGTTGTTTGGATGAACGGCCATCAAGGACAACCTGGATCTTTCTGTTGGATAGGAATGTTCTAATTATATTAAATATTCGTTTAGTAATACAATATGAATTAATTTTTAGTAGAAGACCTTTATGCCAGACCTTGTCAAAGGCTTTGGATATATCACCCTAGCCTCACCTGCTTTGTTCAGTGTATGGTATTATGCATTCTGAGATGACTGTTAGGATATCCGCAGTAGACCTTGCTTGCCTAAATCCATACTGATGGTTAGAAAGAAGCTTAGTATTAACAAGGTGTCGAACTATTGCTAGATTGATTAAGGATTCAAAGATTTTAGCAAAGAGCGGGAGTAGGCTGATGGGGCAATAATTGTTAGGGTCAGTCTATCTCCAGAATTCTTGAAGACTGGTACCACAGAGGCAATTTTCCAGCTATCAGGGAAGCAAGATTCAGCGAGGCATTTGTTGTAGAGTTTATAGAGGACAGAGGCCAGTTCAGCAGAGCATTTCTTTATTACTATTAATGGTATAAGATCAGGACCACATGATTTGGAGGTGTCAAGGTTTTTATGATGTCCATGACATGAGATGGAGTGATTACCAGGGCATCGAGTGTGGGTTCCGTCCTCAGTGGGAAATTAGGGAGGGGGGGGGGTTGTGGAGTCCAAAGTGGAGTTTAAAGCGAAATTCTGGGCAAGTAGTTCAGTCTTGTCAGTTGCCAGGCAAACGACAACATTGTGGTTGGATAGCAGGGCAATTGTTGATTGCACATTGTTCACCACACTATTGTAGATTTTCCAGAAATCACGACAATCTAGTTTCTGCGACTGAATGCATTTCCTGGTTATCTCTGGATACCTTCTCTTTTCTTCAGCTATCATAGTCTTATAATTATTTTTTGACAGTACTGACAAAAGAAAACGATGACAAAATATCAAATATAACTTAATCTGCAGAATGTTTCAACTGTGACAATGACAGATTAAGAGAATATCAATCAAAAAAATATATTTTCTTAGGTTTTTATTAAATACTAGAAGACCAATGACTCGTTGGGTGATTGTACATCAGATAAAAATAAAAAACAAAGAAAAGTAAAACATTCAAACCTTCCTACTGATCCAAACTGTTTCAGAATCTTTTAGATGAGGATCTTGGTTGTTATTCTCACAACGTTTCGGCCGATGTAACCTCCGATACTTTCTTATGAAATATCTAATGTGTATTGTCATTGTTTTTACTTATTGTACTTTTTACACTTGGCACTGACGATGGCCAAACCGAGGAGTTTTTAAATGTTTTGAAACGTATTTTTGAAACGTATTTTTATGAAAAACGTACTTTAAAATGTACATCTGTAAATATTTTGAAATACTTTAAAATTCTTGAAAACGATATCCTTAGTTTTAGCCGAAACAATTGTTTGTCTTGATTAAAAACTGGTTTTTCCTGTGAACATCTATCCTTCATCATCATTTTTCAAGGTAAAATAATTAAAACTTTGTAAAATAGCTCTAGTCACGCACTATACAGCTATAGCTGACTTTATGTTATAAAATAATCCTACATTTGAAGAACTTTGAATGCTGAATTAGAAAACATATATATATATATATATATATATATATATATATATATATATATATATATATATATATATTAACGAGAAAATAACAAGAAAGATAGCGAAGAGAGAAAACTGTGGTCTTTAACGACGCGTGTATAAGAAATGACTTGCTGCCGAAATATACATATATATATATATATATATATATATATATATATCCACACACAAAAAAATACAATTGGGTTCAAAACGATTGGTAAAAAATGACACCAAATAAACCATTAACCATCTTCAGCAGGGCGTAAATTAAACTACTTATTACTGTATATTACTATGTACTACTATATATATATATATATATATATATATATATATATATATATATATATATATAAAATATGTAGGAATATTTCGTGATAAGTAGTAAGACTACACAACTAAAACCAAGACTAGGTTTAAGGAGGTTGAATGTTTACTCCTCAGTATGGGCAAGTTGCATCTGAAGAAGATCGTAGTTACATCAGCCGAAACGTTGTAAGAATAGCATCCAAGATGAGAACAGTAGTCCGAATAATCCAAGTAATGCAGTAAAAGGTTAGACAGGTTCAATAGTATTAATGCTTTGTTTTAAGAAACTGTAACAAAATAAATAAACAGAACGCCCATTTTTCAACACAGCCAATTTTCGCAAAGTCAAAGAATTTTAGAATACATTGTGATGTCATAATAGACTCTGTCTCTCTTTCCCCTCTTTCTGTATCTCTCTCTTCCTCCCTCTTTATTTTCCGTCTCTTCTTTATCTCTCTCTTTCTATTTTTCTCTCTGTATTTTAATTATTTACACCACTCCATTCCTCTCTCCATTTCACTTATCATTCACCCTTTATACACATCATTCGTCCTTCCTCCTACGATCTAAAATATTCATGTACAAAAAAAAAACGTTCATGGTCCTCAATGTTTTATCATATAGACTGTAAAGGAACTCACAAATTATGTACCTTTCTTATAATAATATGATGATACAACAGTTATTGACAAATCATGGATAGAATTTCAGTTGATCAATATAGTCACTAGAAGTTTGATCTTTGTCTTTTGTTTCTATTTCAAACTTGTTGGTCCTCAATCTTAATCAGAAACGACCTGGTTTTCTCACTGTGTTCATGTTAATTTTCTCAAAATTGGTTCAATAGTCTTTCAAAGAGTTTGCACAAAGAATCACTTCATGAGTTTTTGTCCAAAATTCATCAATAGTTGTAATTAATGGTTGAATTATTGTTAATACAATGAGTTTAGAATTTACTCATTTGTCCCCATGATTGCAGAAAACTGGTTACTCAAGGAAGACTCTGGTTTGGCTACTAGAACGGCTGAAAATCCTCCACAAAAAAGAAATTGTAACTTTTCAAAAATCCACTAAAAGTGGTGATCAATGGTCATTTTCCTCATTCAAGTACTGATAATCCTAGAAAAAACACTGGTTTCTCTCCAGAATGCTGAAAATACCCCCTCCCAATCGGTAAAAATTACATTTTTGGGGCAATTTGTATGAAATTCCTTTCATCATATTTGTTCCTAAAACTTACAAAAATTTGTGATCAATGATTGTTTACATAAATCATGTACTGGTGACCCAATGAAAACTTTGGTTGTCACCCAGAGGCTTGAAAATACCTCCCCAAATAGATAAAAATTCTAAATATCTAAAAAAATTTACTTGGTTAGATTTTGTTCAAAATCTGCTGAAAGTTGTAAATAAAGGTTGATTTACTGTTGACGCTAAGAAAAATATAACTTTGCTTCTATAAGGCTGAAAATGTCTCCTTAATGGATAAAAATAATTTTTCAAAAATAAAATTACATTCATTAGTTTTTACCCCAAATCCACCAAGAGTTGTGATCGATGCTTCAACTACTTACAAATCAAAGCAAAACTCTTGGCTGTGCATAAAGGAATAGGTACAGGCAGAGGTCTAAAACACTATGCAAAATGTTAAGAAAATGCAATACATTTCTAATATTTCAAATTTTTTCCATTGATTTACCCAAATCTGACCAAATCAATGGATCTTTAGATGATTTGAATATTGATTATAGCTGGAAATTATGGTTCCCCACAAACTGAAAACGTTGCAACATTGACAAAAATATATTTTGTCAAATCTTCATGAAAATTGGTATTTGACATCTTTTCGGGGTGCTAAATCTATAAATAACACTTTTGGAACAGAAACAAAAAATCTCAGTAGGGTGATGTCTAAAATTTATTATTCAATATCGGTGATGGGGGTAGCAGAGGGGAAAACAATCTTTACTTGTACCTATTTATTTTCTTGAAGGAATTATTTTTTCTTTCTCTTCTTCGTTTACTTTTTCCACCCTTTTTGTTATTATTTTCCTTCTATTTCTGTTATCTTACAATTTTTCTTCTTCTTCTTCTTCTTCTTCTTCTTCTTCTTCTTCTTCTTCTTCTTCTTCTTCTTCCACACTTTTGGTGGATCAATCCAAATATCTTGGATGTTTTCTGTCAACTGACTCAACTTACAAAAAATATAGTGAGAACAACATTTTTGCATAAAACAAATCGTTGGCAGGAATCAAAACAGGGACTAACTGCAACTCTAATTGCTTTATAACAAATCATCAGCTGTCACAAATACCTTTTTATTGGATATTATTATTAGGCAATGATCTGAGCATGCTTGTTACACAGATGGGGGCTTCAAGCAAACTGCCGATTGCACTGATCAATTGTATTTATATTGAGCTCAATCATTTGTATGGGCGGTAAAAAGATGTTGGCAAAGTCCTTGTGTGGGTTTCTTTACTTAACACCGCATTCATAACAGCATATACATGTTAATGGTGTCCCTTTTTCTTTGCCATATTACTTTTGGGAAAACTCATAAAAAGAATCTTTCAAAATGGTGGAGTCACCATGAAAACCAAAGGTTAAGTTAACCAAGTTGTTGTCATTTCAACTTTTGTATGACTGTGTAACAAGGATTGTATGTCATAAAGATTTATGGATACTTTAGAAATTTTATTCAGCTAAGATGAGAATCAGAAGGATTAGAAGAACGTGAAAAAGAAATCTACAGTGATCTTATGAACTGAAAAATAAAGAGGAGAAAAGTAGTCTTATGTTACTGTCCTCAATATGTTGTCCTTTTCTGTCGATGGAATTGGCAAGTGCAAACCGTCTTTCATTTTCTTTTCAATTCAATCACATTAGCTCTAAAAGAAAATGTCTATGAGGATGAAGAGAAAGTAAGCAATACTCAGTAATGAGTTTTGCAAACAACGATGACTTTTTGTGCTAACATGTTAAATGGCCCTCATTTTTCACAACTAGTCTAAAAAGATCAGTGGCATAATGATGCTGTTTAGGGTGGTTAATTCAATATGGTTTTCATAGAGGAATGAGTTGAGATACTTATTCAAAATCTTGTATAAAACTTTACTGCTATGATAATGTACCATATTTGACAACATATAATATACTTGTATTTCAACAGCATATTAAGAAAAAACGTTTTCAGTCGATTTAAGAATGCAACGTTTAACCTAAGCAAGCAGTATGTAATATAAAAAATTACAAATCACTGTATATAAAAATCAAGTGAGCAGTCTATATGAACATTGTTTGGAATCTTCCTTCAAAATGTGGTGTATTTAACTTTATTAAAAAGAAATTATAAAACCTTTTGAATTAGAATGTTGAATAAAACTAAGTTTCTCAGTTGTTTATTTTTAAAACTGTCTCAAATGTTTGTACATGTTTTTTTAATATAATGTTTTTCAATATCCAAAACTTATCCTTAATTATCAATGTGTCGCTCACAATAGAAACACTGTATATATCAATATCAACATTATGTTTAGAATCTTCCATAAAAATTATGTCAGTTTATTTTATTATTATAAATGTTATAACAACAAATAATTTTCACAATTGTTTTATCAAATTAAAATGCTCAATAAAAGTTATTTTTTATCACATTTCTTTCAAAAAAGTTAAAATATTAAATTAAAATTATTTTTCACAGTTGTGATTTTTGTAATAAAATAAAAATATTAGATAAATATTTCTCACAAAATAAAAATAGTTAATAAAAAATATTTTTCATGATGAACCTTTTTTGATAAAATAAAAATGTTAAACAAAAAACATGTTCTTCTACGTTTATCTTGTGTAATGGAGTCAAGACTAGATTTCTCCCTCTATTAGATATTGAAAGGTGCCAGATGAGACGCCCAAAAAGGTGGGGGGGGAGGAGAAAATGGCAGCCGGAAGTTACGTTGGACCGACTCGATCTCGTTTGTTCTAGACTCTCGGCCGATGCAGGTGTGACAAACGACCACTGCTGCCCGGGGGAGGGGGGACAGTAGCCAAGAATGACTCAAGTAAATCTCTCCCAGTAATTCCTTTATCCCCCTCTCTCTCTCTCTCTCTCTCTCTCTCTCTCTCTCTCTCTCTCCTTCTCTCTACTACTGACCATATACGAATTCAGTTTTTCTGTCTTGTCTGTTAAATAAAACTGTTAAAAAAACAACAGCATCTGCCTGGTTTTCTGTCAATGCTAGTTAACCACACTGGCGAAACACAGGATACACCAGCCAGCAAGACGAAACCCGAGTGTACCCAGCCCAAGGTAACTGAGAATATAACACCTCTACCATACACAGTCAAGATGAAGTCTGGTTGCCTTGAGATCTTGGTGTAGGGTATGCAATGACCTTTGTTTTGGGTTTTTTCCCCAGTGACCTCCTTTTTAAATCCTGCTTTCCTGACGTTGTTGTCACTTATCTGTATTAGCAGAGACGATTTTATCTCATTTTGTCTAAGATTGGCATAATGTTATAACAGTGACAAATATCGATATTTGGGATATTTGTCCTCTCTGGTCATACCTGAAGTCCAACAGAACATCTTCCTATCTATCCAGTAGCTTAATAAAAAAAAAATTTCACTTGGTCTTTTTTTTTATAAAGTAAATGTTAAATAAAAATTATTTTTCGCTTGGTCTTTTTTTTTTATAAAGTAAATTAATTTTTACAATGTCCTCATGATACTTAGGATGGTGATCCAACATGGCTGCCATGAGTAAGTAAATAATTTAAATCATTTATGCATTCTTCCTAAAGAACACATTTTTAGGTACTGGTCCATTTACTCATTCTTGTTTCGTTGCAAATATTTAATTATAAAACTGGTTAAGCTGTCTTGAGTAACTTGACTGCAATCGGATAAGAGAATTGGTCAGAGAAAACTACCATTCATATAATCAGATTTTAGATAATAATTCTCTTTTTGATATTATAGATTTGACAAGATTAATTACATACATAAATTTATCTCAGGAAGCAAAGCGCATGAAAGCTCTAAACAAAATCTAAGTGGCAATCATTAGTCTTGGACTGTTTCCAATCTTTTTGTGAAGAATTGATCTTCTTTGATGAAGCATCTTATTGTTTATCTCTTCACTACAGAACTGGTTCAAAAGGCTTTAGCAGAAGAATGACATCGAAAGTGCTTAAGCTTTTATTGAAAGACTAGCAGGGCTACTCGGCATTGCCCAGGGGCATAGATAACAAAATAGAAGAGTTAAAGAAAAGAGTACTTCTTCAGATTAGGACCCGAGCTAACTTTGACTCCAACCATGACACTAACGCTAATCCTAACTCTAACTCTAACAACAGGGTCAAAGTTAGCTCGGGTCTTAATTTGGAGAAGCACCAAGAAAAGTATAACATCCTCTCTCTCTCTCTCTCTCTCTTTCTCTCTCTCTCTCTCTCTCTCTGACAACAGATCCAGTATAATAGAAAGAAAGAAAGCAAAAAAAGAAAAATGAAAGCTAACTAGCCGTTTAACCTAGTTTCAGTGTTTTTAACACAACTACCGGTAAGCATAAAGAATTTTAAAAAAGGGATAATTTACCCCCCCCCCCTTCCTCATGCATTAATCTGATCTCTGGTAACCCCAAGGGAATAATAATTACAGTATTTTTAGGTCATAACTAGCTCAAGATCATACTGAATCGGAAGATGTAAGTTTTGTAAGCGAATATTTGATAGTTTTTAAGTATTAGCCGGACGTACATATATATACATATATAGACAGAAAAGGCAAATTTCCTTTATATGCAAAAAAGTTATGAATTCGAACTTGTAAAATGACTTCATATTAATATAGTTTGGAAATTCTTTGATAAGTTAATGTCCTTGTTTTATCAGTTGCTGTTTGGTCTACATACAATATAGTTCTATCCTCACGTTGACGGTATTTTTATCTGAATATCACTGATTATTGACTTTCTATCACCTTGGACGGCTTACTTGTTCTTGTAGAGCGATTGTTGTTGTCTACTGCATGACACGTTGAATAGGGTTAGAGTAAGTAATAGTCAAAATGAATAAAATGAAAGAAAACAATATGCAAATTAATTTACTAACAATAAATCAACATAAGCTACACCTTTTCGTTTCATTTTGTTTTTGTCAACAAATATATTTCTGGTACTAATCAGGTTGTATTAGTTTTTAAAAAATTACCTTCGAAAACATACCTTTTTCTTAATAAAACATATTATTTGTTATTCTGAGACATTTCTCTTCTTTTCTGATTTTTTTTATAAATTTGCATAAAAATAGTTATAAATGTTATTATTCATAGGTTTCAACTGCTAACATAATTGTGGTGCTGAAAATACATTTGGTCCTTCATTTTTTTACCTAACTATAAAATGGTAGCATCGTCCAAATTCATATCGGTATCACCCTTCTCCTCTCATCTCATCTTTAAAAATGCCAACAAAGAAACCAGATTACAATGCTTTGTACAGCCATTTTTCTGGGATTTTGCACATGTAGTTCTTCAATTCATTGGATTTTCACTTTGATTATATATATTTAATGTATCTTGTCATCCAATGATTTGAGGCATACAACTAACTGAATAATACCCTTGGTTTCACCGTGCGTCAGCCCTTCTTCCTTTCCCTCTTGGAAGATAGATTAAGAAACTCTTGGGTAGAAGCAGGAACAGAGGTCAACGAATACAAAGAACGGAAGGAATTGGATGCAGCCTTTTGTATGCAGCTTTGTGTCCCTCGGGAAATGAGGATTTTGATGAATGCATAAAAACGGTTTCTGATTTGATGCGTTCTATGCCTAGCTGTGAATAACTATTTCATATTTCTTGTATAGAATAGTTTGGCAATAAAGTGCTGGTTGAAAAACTTGCTTTAGGTCAGTCCTGGATTAAATGAGCACAAGGTCTGTTGTACATTTCATGCTGAGGTTCTTCCAAAAGATAACTGTAGTCCTAACAACATGAAAACGAAAATTTTAAAATAACAGATTAAAATGGTAGATATATTCACATTTTAACATCATGAGATCACTTTAAGAAACAATAAGAGATAAAAAGGAAGTGCATATAATATAATATTTGTAAGCAACAATTTATAGATTTATCAGAGAGATAATTTGTTTATGATATCAGGAATGTCAATCTCATGCAAAAGTTAATTCTCATTAATGTTATATCATTTAGTCTGTTCCAGTCTGATTCTTTGTTCATTCTTGATTCTCTTCTACCCTGAAAAAGATATTTTCCTCCAAATTCGCTCACTGTAAATGATAGCTTCATAGAATGTTTTCTACATTTGAAAAACATTGGCTCCAAATTATCATTTTCATCTGTTAAGAGTTGATAGAATTGCAATTTCAATGAGTCTTTTGTAGAAAGATTCACTGTCGGTTTTTAGTAATGAAAACCAAACCTTCTAAATCATCAAAATAGTATGAAACATATTTTTCTTGAATGCAAGGACTTTGAATGCATGGGGCATATGACAACATCTGCCATTATACTAATTAAAAACTGATCCTTGGAATAAAATTCAACTGACTAATCCAAATAAGCTAACATTTCCTTGAAAAAGTTATACTTTATTAAGAAAGTAGATTATAATCATTAAATTATGAATCTTAGTCAGTTAGGCATGAATGGATTTATGAACAATGATTCAGTTGATTTTCATTTTGTTGATTTTATGGCATATCAACCCTTTTATGGATCTTTATTAGAGAAGGAGATGCCCAGTAATCATTTTGTTGCAGAAATACATTCAGCCAAAATCCCATTACTCAACAGCTTTGAAATATCTCTTCTTCAACTTAAAGAAATGGAGTTTATAGTTGGACTTGTTTCACACCATCTAAAAGCTTTCTTATTGATTTAAAAAAAAAATTTGGATTACAATATCAAACATCAATTTATCTAAAAAAGAATTTTGAAAAATTTATATGCTTAATTTTTAGAGTGGGATTTAAGTTTGCTATGTAAGTTTAAACATAAAATTATAGCCTAGCTCAAAATTTTGAAAATGCGTTTACGAACAAGATTATTTTGGTGAGACATTCTCACTCACACTCACTCACTATCCAGGTTTATGATCTATGTTCCCATTGTCTGGCTGTCCTTATGCTAAGTCTCCAGTGCTCGTGGTTGTGGGAATTGACTGTGTCCATTTACCACTGTCTGATTATTTCTTTCCATGTCTTCCTAGGGCGCCCAGTTTTCTTTTTGCTGTCCAACCCTAGGTCTTTGCATGTGCGGATATACCCCTTGCTTTTCTCAACATGCCCGAACCAGCGAAGACGGTTTGTCCTTATTAGGACATCAAGTTTTGGAATGGGCAATTAATCAAGTAGAGTGTCCAACCTAATATTCTGAATCTGGTACGGCTTTACATTGCAAATCCACCTAAGACATCAGTTGAAAAATCAAGTATGGGAATCAGTTTAAGTGAAATTTACATAGAAAACTAAATATTCACTTCTAAAAAATTGAACAAATCTTTTTAAAAAGAGGTTTTATAATCTGAAAATTAGTGGCTTAATCGATAATAATTCAAAGAAATCCAATAATAAAAGTTTTAGAAAGGAACGTATTTAATTCTACTCGATTTATATATTTAAAAAATGTCTTCATTTTTTATGGTATTTTAAAATGTTATTTTCACCAATTATTTTGAGGTGGTCAGGGTGTGATTCGCGTTCAAAACCAAAAATAATTTCAAAATTTTCTTCCTCAGCTTTAATTAATAAGGTATTACAGACACAATATTAATATATACACAACAAATTATTAGCCTATTTCTGTCTCAAGACATCTGAAAGATACGATGAGAAGTTTATAGTGAGGCAAGGGTTGCACAACATCTTTTTAAAAGTACACATAAAAAATAAAGCAAACTGAATAAATAGAAATTGAAAAATTACAAGTAAAGCATATGTGTCCAAGGTCAGCATTACTTTACTAATAAAAACAAACATTGATCACAACTTTGGGGTGATTTTGGGTAAAAGATAATAAATGGATTTATTTATATTTGACCATTTTGGGACATTTTAGCCCTCTGAGAATATATCAGTGTTTTCCTTAAAAATTCAGCTCAGTTAATTGTCTGTACTCATGATCATATAACTTCATGCAAAAGTTTGTGAAAAACTAGTCAACCAATTTTGAGAAAATCATAAGACAAATGGACAAACAGTGACAAAAACATAAGTCTTTTCCAATTAACATCAGGAGACCAAATATTGTAAACCCAAATCATTTCCATGTTTGTGTAAAGATTATTTGTCATTAATTGTATTTTTATAATATTTCACAAAACATGTTTCTGAGATTCCCCAACCATAACCAATTACCACTATATGGCAATAGATAGCACTAGAAGAATAATGGCATATCGGCAATCATGTTGTAGCAGATAACATGCTTGAGGCAACCATTGTTGTAAGGGTTGGTGAGAGAGCAGCAGCGATAATGATGTCACTGACCCCATATTTGATGTATATTACGTTAGCCCAAGAAAAGAGACTGTCCAGCAAGTCTCATTGGGGTATGAGTCAATATTATGCTGACTCATATTCTGTATTTATTACATTAACATAAGTAAAGTTTTTGTATGATTTGTCTGTTTTATGGCAAATCAACCTTTTTAGGTTATTTGATGCAAAACTCTTTTAAACATTTCATTGTATGCGCTTAATTGAACAAAAGTTGCTATTTTATCTTTAGCTTAGGGGAAACTGTGTTTATACCAGGGGATGATCAATTCTCTTCTCTACAGTACCTTTCGCACAGAAGAGATGTTGCTCGCCTCTCTCCACTGTATCGATATGTCATTGTAGATACTCAACTGAGCTCCAATCCATCGCCCCTCCTCTGTAAAACATTAACAGCAAGCAAGAACCTGCCTGGAGTCAACCACAGCAGAGGACTTTCCTTTCTGTCTCTCCGTACAAAAGATCAAGGGCAACTTCAATGAACAAAGTTTTCTAGAGCGTCCCATCTGTGGAACAAAATACCACAAATCTGCTTCTCAGTTAACTTCAACATGATCGTCTTCAAGTCTAATGTAAACAAATACTTGTTAAGCCGTCAATTCCTCTTAAGAAATCTTCTGCCCATTCCACGGTTGTTTCCAATCAACGTCCAACAGACAATCTCTGTAACACTTATCCTCGAGTGGCCCCCAGGTCTTGATACGCAGTGACCTATTAGTAAAAAAAAACAGTATTAGTGCTTAAATTATCATAATAGATCCCCAAGTAAATAGACAGCCTAGCAAGTGTTATTGGAACATGGTTCAAGACTACATTTCATATTTGGTATATATTACATTACCACAAATAAAATAAAGGATAGCCAACCTAGTAATGCTTGTTGTATAGCTTTTTAGTGGGAGCTATAGTTACTGGTCAATTATGTCATTGACTTGTGGTCTTGGGCTGATGGTGTACTCTCAGGCTGGTCACTGTAATAAAGCTCACAATGGAGAATAGGAAACAATGACATTTCAATTTTTAACTATAGATTTTCACTTAACTATGGGATTCATTCCTTAACTAGAGTTGTTTCTTGCTAGATTGTCAGAGAAGACACAAGTGGTCTCAAGAATCCTATCTATTCACACTTTACATAACGACTGTTGCCTCTGGATTCTAAACAGCAACTGCTTTCGACTAACTTAATATCTTACACTCTCATTGGGGTATCATTCAATATTACAGGCTTTGAGCTTAAATGAATCTTTCTCTTTATGTAATAATCAGCTCTTCCTCTCAAGAAACCCTCTACTCTATTATGGATTCCAATTATAGTACCAAAATGATAAAATCTTGCATCAAAATAAAGCAGTCTGTAGCGTTGTGCCTCTGTAGGCATTGACGATGCAACATTGAATGTGTTACATCATCTCTTTTTAAACTGGGGTATTAATGTGGCTGACATATTGCATTTTTTAAATGACTAAACTGGAGGGAGTGTGGCGTTTTGTATTGTACCACAGAATGACTCTTCACCCCAAGCTTTAGCATAAAGTGATAGTATCTGCACCAGTTAGCTTATATAATTTAGGTTTTGTGTACACAAATTGTTCTTTTATTCACAGCTGGAGAGTAGTGTTCAGACCTTTCTCAATGGTATTACGAGAAATGTAAGTACAACTGAATGTGAATTTGTCTTACTAAATTCCATAACACATCACTTGTGTTCCCAGCCGATGTATTTTTATAAATGAAGTATTTTTTCTTAATTCAACTAACTGACATAACAAAACAGAGTTTTGTTTTACTTTAAAACCAAAAAGAACGTTTTTCTTTCTGTTGTTTTGATGAACGCATGAATATTATTGTTCCAATAAGCTGTGTTTATTGGACATTCACTGCGACATTTCTATAAATGGAGGAGCAAAGGATATACTGAATTCCCTGCCCCTTCGAGAATATTTTTTTAATTAGATTATTTTCAATAAAAGCATTCTGAAACCATTTGATATCAGTACTTGGACACATCTTTCATCCTACGGTCAGTATGTAGTACAAAATAAGATGAGAATGAAGATGATGATTTCTCTCTCTTTCTCTCTCTCTCTCTCTCTCTCTCTCTCTCTCTCTCTCTCTCTGTCTCATGTGCACACTTGCAACTGCTTTAATACTACAGAAATAAACAAAGAAAGAAAGAAAATAAAGAAAACCAAAACATCCGAAAATTTGACTTAAATAAAATATTCTATTTAGAACGAATACATTTTCGATTAAAATGTGTTACTATTATGTAGTAATTTCATGCAAATCGAAAATATTTGAATTTTCAAATGAGAGGTGCACTGTTTATGCCCCCTCCCTTAAAATACTCAGATGGTTTTTAAAGTTGTGAGAATCTTTCTTAATTAGTTTCTAATTACTATGGTTCAAATTTCATGCAATTCAAAGATATTTGAACTGTCAATGCAGGGGTAGGGGTATGTTCATTTTATGACTCATTAGAAACAGCAGGTAATATTCTCTGAGGTATGAGTGACAACAAGTTTCCCTAAGTTTCCAGAACGCCTTTTTTTGTTAAACCCGATCAAATATGGAAGAATGGAATGATGTAATAACATTTATAGATAAGTTATTGAATCATAGAGAAGGCAAAGTTATTGTATTTTAAAAAATGATAACCGCTCAATACTGCTGGAATACAATACATTATATTAAGTGAAATGTATGCAGAAAACAATGGTGCTCACAATGTTCGCATTTGGGGAAGTTAGAATTGGTTTAGAATGACTAGAGGCAAAAAGTGTTCAATAAATGTAAATATGCTAATCTTTTATTCCTATAAGCAAGAATGTAAAAGAAATTATTTGAATTAGCCAATCAGCATGCTTCTGAGGGGAAAAAGTATAGATAGAGGAAGTGTCTCTTGTTTAGGTTGAAAATGTAAAGTATCTAATGTACAATAGCTTGATTGAAATATGAAATAATAACGGTCCTACAAAATTATGTGTCCCATAAAAAATGTCTTCCCAGTGTACGTGGGTGGTAGTGGTAGTAAATCTGAGTGTGAGAGTAAAAATTCTTCCAACTTCCTGTATGGATGACTATCATAAGAAAAAATATAAAGCCAGAAGACATATAAAAATCAATGAAACTGAATGAAACAAATTTATAGTTTCTAAAAACATGCACCAATAATTGGCCTAAAGCAGATTTGTATTTGTAGCTTTTGGTTAAAAAGCTATACTTATTAACGTTACAAGAGAAAATCTCACTCTGCTTATAAGAGGTAATAATATAAAAATCTGATCGATTCAAATAGGAATTAGTTTCCAAATGCAAAAACAAAACTCAATATTTATGATATTAAACAGAGCTTAAAATAAATAAAATATTAAATTCAAAATGATACTATTCTATGATTTAATAACAGTTTTGAAACAAAAATCGTTTTTACACATGTTTCTAGAAGAGTTGAAGGTAAATAAAGGTAACCCAGGCAGTTTACTTCAAACAACAGTCCCCCATCATCAGAAAAAAGACACACCCAAAAGGCAATAAAGAGAAGAAAAAAATCAGAAATGACACATGAACGATCAGAGAGTTCAAATCGTTACACATCTGGTGCCCTCTCGACGTAAATACACTAGACCAACTCAACAATCAACAAAATCCCATCCATTTACTGTGGAGGTCCCCAGATGCTTCTACTCCAATAGCTTCTTTCCTCGTGCTGCTGGCCTCTGGAACTCCCTCCCTGCTCTTTGTTTCCCCGATTGTACCGACATGCAGAAGTTTAAAACTAATGTAAACAGACATCTCACTACACACCTCCCAACTTAGGATGACACCCAAAACCTACACCCTAATTCTCAGTAACCCCTTACGTCTACAGTGGTGGCCTGCCTTGTTTGGGGTGAAATATGTTAAAAAAAAAAAAAATAAAAAAAAAATAATATTCAAATCAGTGTAAAATGTTTAAAGTGTAAAATCTAAAAGATTTTAAAAAGTTTATCAAGGAAAAATATTGGGAAACCGGCTGATGTCTTCCATTTACGGCACAGAGATCTAAAATCTGTGGAGACAATCAAATGAAGTAAAATAACAAAGAGTTAAGAAATTAAAAAAAAACTTTTTAAAAATATTTATAGTGTAAGGGAGCTAACTCTGAAATATACTTAATTTGATAATACAGATATATAAAATAAAAAATATATATTATATTTAGAAAGCTATATATTGAAGAAAACAGTACAAGTTTATTTATATATTAATTCACTTAATTAAATTAATTAATTGTATTAAATAGTTGCCACATGGGAGGTTAAACTAATGTTAAGAATGTTTAATATATTATCAAAAGTTATTAAATGGGATAATACTCACCAAAACTAATTTTCATAATACTGAATGCAAGAATTAAAAACATAATTAATATAGAATCATATGATATTTTTGAATTTTTTAGTTTAGTTAGAACTTTGATAACTAAATAGGAATTTATTGGGGGGGGGATAAATAGAAGAAAATATAAATATTTATATATTTTATATATATTTTAAAATTTATTTTATATATATCGGGTTCGGATTAAAAGTACATATCTTGCTAGTTCATCGATAGCTTATAAGTTGTGTAGGAATAATAATTTGATAGGAAATTATTACGGTCTGGGTATAAGTAATATTGCTCAAATAGGAATCACTATGTATTAGAGGAGAGAATATTAGGTACAAACTCTTTTCCAGATTCAAACAATCTAACCAGAGTTCAATGAATGACCCAATGTGTCACATTTTTTCTAGTTATTATACTAAAGTTGAATTAATCAACGTTTGTGTCCCTAAAGCTTTTTTCCTATATATTTAAATCACAAAAAATGAAAAATGCATGTTAAAATATTCCTCAGTTTGGAGATTGAGTTATGTTTGAGAAAACTTTTATTTTAATTGTTCTGATTAGCCGCAGTTTCCAATCAACAACTGTTCCATTTCTGACAACTGACACATTTCTTACTAACGTTCTATCTAACACTCATCCTCTCTTACTGTATGTTTTTTTACCTCTATCCCTCTCTTACTGTATGTTTTTGACCTCTCTCCCACTTTTATTAAATATGTTATCTATCACCCTTGCTTCCATAATTCTCTCTCTCTCTCTCTCTCTCTCTCTCTCTCTCTCACTCTCTCTCTCTCTTTAATAACAGTTAAAGGTAATGAATAAAGAAAAAAGAAAAAGATTTGATTAGTCCATTATAAACAATAGGTAGTAATAATATTTAACCCATAGCTGGAGAGAGAAAGAGAGGAAGAAAATATAGCAAGTAGAAAGAGTTTAATTTTGTCTTTTTATTTTTTCATATTTATATCCCTTTTCAAATTCGTTTTCCCCGATTCAAACAATCTAAATTGAGCTAATTGGGTGACCCAACAAGTCACATTTTTTTCTAGTATGTGTGTATAGAGATGAAACTTAAAAAGTGGAAATACCAAAACAATTCAATCAAATTAACCCAGATGTGAGATTTTTAATATTTTGTCTTTATTATCAAAGTATGAACCTACAATCTCATAAAAAGATTACCAAATCTAATGATACAAGTCCATGTGTTATCATCCAACATGAACAAGGTAAAAATCATACACTAAACAAGGCAGGTGAAGCTATGGCAGTAGTGCTTGATATATCCAAAGCCTTTGACAAGGTCTGGCATAAAGGGCTTCTCCTAAAAATTAACTTATATGTTATTACTGGACAAATATTTAATATAATTAGA
The DNA here is from genome assembly GCA_963556195.1 of Sepiola atlantica. NCBI lineage: Eukaryota > Metazoa > Mollusca > Cephalopoda > Sepiida > Sepiolidae > Sepiola > Sepiola atlantica. The sequence goes on along the minus strand of OY744525.1, from coordinate 79,214,963 downwards.
TCCTTCCTAACCAAAAGAAAGATCCAGGTTGTCTTCGATGGCCGTTCATCTAAGCAACATGACATAAATGCTGGTGTTACCCAGGAATCCATCCTTGGACCATTATTGTTCCTGATTTTCATAAACGACCTCCCTGATAACATCGAGTCTGAGATAGGTATATTTGCTGACGACACCACGCTCTATTCTTCATGTGGGCAAAACAGACGCATACATATCCGAGGCAATGGCTGAATCCTTAGAAAATGACCTCCAGGCTGTAGTCGATTGAGGTCATAAATGGTTGGTAACTTTTAATGCTGCAAAGACAAACCAAGCTCCTTTCTTTTAATAACTACAAGAAAGCTTTTCAACCATCGATTGCCATGGCAAATAACACCCTACCTAAGAGTTCAACATTCAAACACCTCGGCCTAACATTCACAGGTAACATGAATTAGAACAAATACATTGAAGACATTGCCAAGGCTGCTGCAAAGAAGGTGGGCTACCTCTACCATGCTAATAAACTTCTCACACTTGACATTATCCTGTATCTCTACAAAGTCACCATCCACCCATGCATGGAGTATTGTTGCCACATCTGGGCTGGTGCACCATCCAATAGTCTCTCCCTCTTAGAAAAGGTCCAAAAAAGAGTTACCAACTTAATAGGTCCCTCACTATCTACCAAGCTCCAGCCCCTATCCCATTGCCACAATATTGTATCCTTGTACTTTTTTTACAAATACTTCAATGGATTGTGCTCTGATGAACTTGCTGCTCTAGTGCCCCCTAGACGTAAATACATTTGACCAACCTGACAATCAGCTAAATCTCATCCATTTACTGTGGAGGTCTCCAGATGCCGGAGAGCTTCTACTTCAATAGTTTCTTTCCTCGTGCTGCCAGCCTTTGGAACTCTCTCACTGCTCCCTGTTTCTCCGACTGTACCGACATGCAGAAGTTTAAAACTAATGTAAACAGACATCTTGCTGCACAGCTCCCAACTTAGGATGACACCTAAAACCTACACCGTAATTCTCAGTATCCCCTTATGTCTACAGTGGCAGCCTGCCTTGTTTGGGGTTAAATATGTATGTTAAACAAAAAATAACAATTTGAATTTTAGATAAATGATATGAACCCACAATGCTTACCATAAAATAATAGTCAAGCTTAAAGCTAAAACCTAATTTGAGGAGTCTGCGCAAAGCTGCTGGAAAGCTGACCCCATCCTGACCTAACACGATCACTGCAGCACACACATTTTTCTCAGCTAACGTGACTAGAAACTTATTGCATATTTCATCCTTTACACTACCCATGCTGCATCGGTTGCTTATAATGGTTATCAAAATGCACTAAAATTCTAAGAGTGTATGACTGTTTGAGTACCCATGCCCAAAATTGGGCTTTAAAAAAAATAATGTGACACCTTTTCCATGATAAGGTGATTGTAAGGAAGAAGCAAGAAGTTTTATTCACACTTCGAATTTGCATGTTCACATAGGTTGTGTTCTGAAAGCTATATTAATACCACTAACAATTGTTTTAAGTTTTTATCTGACAGGGTCGCAGTGATGTAATGTGTGGCAGTCTAAAGTAGTTATTTCTTAAATGTATATATTTTCTAATTGGGATAGTTCAGCATTTTGGTTTTTGTTACTGTATCATTGGGTTGTCTCATTAAAATATCTTTGTCACAAGTGTAATGATGCATGTATATGTTTTATCATCTGACCTCATCTCTAATAACTGACCCTATATTCAAAGTCGAGGAATTTGATTTTGTATAAGAATGAAAATGAATTCTCCATTAAAAACTGGTTATATGATGAAATAAATAAACGAAAAAACGGAACGTCAATTAGTAAAATAAAACAATTTTATATTACTGAGTAATTTGAAATGATTACTTTGTTCTTTTCGCCTTTATTATTAAAGACAGAAAAAAAACTAAATAAATATTAAATAAAAATAAGAATCTATTTTCTTTTGTAATTTAGAAAGATGAGAAGAGGAGGTACTTTTTTCTTTTTCATGGTAAATCTAGTGGTTGTTGTCATCATCGCCATTATCATGATCATCATCATGATCACCATCACCACTACAACAGCAACAGCAAATTTAGTTTTAGAATTAATAAACGTATCTTTAATTATTAACAGAAAACCTTTGTTAGTTATTGCATTTTATACAGAGTTTATTTTTTTAAAGAAATTATTCTAAAGTAATCTACATTTTTTGCTATGTGTAAATGTAACTGGTCATTTGAATTTCAAAATAATCAAATGGAAATAATCATTTTGAATTTTACACTTTTTTTATTAAATCACTTTAATTAATATTACTCTTGATAATAATAGTAATATTAATATCAAGAAAACTATTGCATATATATAAGAAAATAGTAGAATCAAATTACAAATGAATTGTACAGAATATTAATTTATTAAACACTGTTTATAAAATAAATATGCAAATGAAGTATAGCCTTCACTGTGTTTTGTAAGTTTCTCTATCGGTATATATAGGGTATTTGAAAATATTTTGTTGTGTCATTAAAGTAAGTAAACCTAAGGTGTTTTGATATAAATATAGTTTGGATGAATGGAAAAAACTTTTGCATTTATTCATTTAGAAAAAAATATATTTTCAATGACAAATCGTCATAACTATCAGTACCTTGAGCAATGTATGCTGCAGTGCCAGTTTACAGGAATTAATTATTGTTTGATTTGAACTTAAAATGTCATGTCATATCTGTAAATGGCAAAGAATAAACTAGGTAACTCACCTCCCAAGCTTCAGTTATATTGCAGAGGTAGGGACCAAGTGTTTTTACATTTTCTTTTTACATCCAAATTTTAACTCTTTTTAATGTATTTTCTCAGAAAGTACTTTTCCAATTGGGACATTTTCCCTCATCTGCCCCCAACTGTCAGCAAAAGATGATGAGTTAAGATTTGATATGACTCGTCACAACATGACTGTCCATTTTTCTCAAATATAAATTCATTCAGAACTCTCACCAGCCAACCCCATTATTACCACACACACACACACACACACACACACACACACACACACACACACACACACACACACATATTGCCACACAGGTATTACACAATATATGACAAACTCTGGGGTATGGGTTATGAAAAAATGTCATTTTAAGAATTGGTCAAATATGTTATGCTATAAATCATTTTCTAGCAAAATTTCATGAGGAATCTAATAAAACAATTTTCAAGACAAACAAAGACTAATAAAATACTGACATGGATAATATCTATAAAAAAATGTCAGAAAAAGGCCGAATTTGAACCTAAAATTATCCACTTTTTGCGCCTTAAACATACATAAAATGTTAATTTTCTTTATTATCAAATAGAAACAATAAAAGCGTCTAATTACAAATGTACGATAGGTTGAGAAGACTTTTTTCCAGTAAAAATGGTAATTTTGTCAAAAATGTGCAATGTAGTCATTTTTTTAGTTAAAATTGGCAAGAAAATGTGGAAAATATCCAATGTTTCTACATATAAGTATGCAAAACTAACTAGTGATACCGCATTTTTAGTTAGTATAAAATATATAGTAATGCTATGGTCAAAGTTATTGCCATTTTTTCGTAGAATATTAGAATTTCTTGGTATTTTAATATTCGATCCAGCTTGGGTTGTAAAAAAATCAGTCCCTTAAGGTTGTAAACATTCAAACTTTATTATCCTTAACCTAATCCCCAAATTATTTTGAATAGAAGCATCATTGAAGCAGTTTTTGGTATCATTAGTTTTAAAAAAATAATCAGTCATTTTTTTTCATAAAATCAGGGGCTTCAGGCACAAATATTGTGGAATAAAAATCAGTAGGATAACTTAAGTAACTGAAAATGTTCAGTAGTGTCTTATGACAAAAAAAAAACTGTGTGTTGAATCTAGGCAATGACTGTTATGAATCACCAGAACAAAATCTGTGAAATTTTTAAAAGATTAAAAAAATAAGCAAAAATATTGTCCTAGATATGTCATTTGAGAATATAATTCTAAAGTAATGTCTTCGTAATGGTTTAAGTGCCATTTTTCCTGTACAATTACGAAATACTTCTATGTAATTTCTGGCCTGATAGCAGGTACAGTTGCTAAAAAATTGACCTTGAAGATGCTAGACTTCCAAAAATTCTCCCTAAAAATAATGTGATTTTTGGCTATTACCTGTATTTCTCTTTAAAACGGTACTATCGAACAATAATAACCTATATATGTTCTGAAACTATGACCCATTTTAGATATGATAATGCCCATTTCAAACATTTTAGGTGAAATTCCTTTTTCCAGGATTTTTTTATGAACTGAGAAAATGGTATAACCAGTACCCCAAAGTGCATTATATTGACTTTATTTGAGAGTTCCTTTTTCAGGGTTAGTAACTCTTATGTCTCCAGTATTACATTGAAGACCATCTGTAAAGTTTCAATAGAGCTAAAAAGACTCAATCCCTTAAAGTTTCAATAGAATTTAAAAAACTCAATCTGAATGTGTTACATATTACTCAGTAGTAATATACTTTTAGAGTGTAGTTTAGAAATTATTTTCCAAATGCATAAGGTTACTTAGGTGTTATTGACAGTGTAAATAGTAGATTGGTTAGTTTTATCATTGACATAAAAAGATTTGAAGTGAGAGTTCAGTTTTAGTGAGGAAGAAATGTAATGTGAGATCCTGCTAGAGTGGTGCTTTACATTTTCTGTGCCTCCTCTGAAAAAGCAACTTACAGTAAAGAAAAATTGAACCATAGTTAAGTTAATAAAATATATTTAAGAAGAAACAGGAAAACATCAATCCTGACCCCAAGAAACAAACGAACACAATACATACCTCCCATCAAGTATATAACAAATGAATTCTGTCTTCTTCTTTCTCTGTTTACAATTTACAGAGGTCAGCAGATATCATTAGGTGTTAGACATTGACACTTTCTTCGCTGATACAATGCCTCTCATATTGTCTTTTTATTGCTTCTTTTATTGATAAGAGCGATCTCAGGTCAGATTTCATGCATGTGGAATTTGTGAATATCAAAGATTATCTTGATTGTCAGAATGGGATTAGAGAAAGCGAAAAGGATAGAATGAAGAACCAACGAATGTGTCATGATAACGGCTTAAAAATATCAGTGACTCATAAAGCAGAACTTCTTTCCATGTTGCATTTTGTTTAAGCTGATATGACAAGTCGAAGTACATTATCAGAAGATAAGACCTTTGAGCATCATTGGAAATATGCAGCATCACAAATATTGAGTGTGGGTTGACTTTTTACTCAACCTCATAATATAGTAGTCATTTTATTAAGAAATCAGTAGAATTCATCAATCATCGCTAAAAAAAAAGGTTCTGCCAGTTAGTTGGTCACGCTGAAGTTTGAACTAGTATTTTCGTTGGTTTGTTAGTTTGGAAGAGCATTTTTAGATATGTCTACACATATCTATAAGAGTTTTTGTTTATCATTTGTATTTTAGTTAAGTTAAGTTACAACTGTTTGCATGAAAAATCAACTATTGATTAAAATATACATTTTTTTTAAAGAAATTTAATTTTTTGGGTACATTTTAAAAAAGGTATTTCTATCACATTTGATTGATCGTAGTGTTTAGATTAAAAATCAATCAATGCCATGATGGAGGGCATGTTAATTCCAATTTTACTTGACTATAAACGATTCTCAAAACGATTTGTGATTTATAATTTGTATACAAAGCATGTATGGTTACCAGTTATCAATGATATGTAGTGAAAGGTAATATTTCTCTATCCCCACATGCTATGATATTAGTGTTAGTATATCCATGACACACTGAATCTGTGGTTAGAGAGAATAAAGAGGAAACACTCAGGAACAATAACATTTTTTTATATAAATTGTAAGGATGTTAATGCAAGAAAGATCCATGTATAAATATCCCAATACAAGTTAAATGCACATGAGTACAACATACTAGAAGTGTGTGAGACAAAGGTAGTGCAATGGAAGAACTTATTTGGATACACACAGCATTGTGTGAGTAGCAGCTTGGAGCATGACCATCAGAGGAATAACTTTGTTTTATGATAACGATCATGTGATTTCTCCAGGGGACTAATCATTTGATCAACACGCCTTCTAGCATAAAAACCACTTATCTCCTTATGTAAAAAAATGTTAAAAACGATATTTTCCACATAAGGTTAGAATAGGGGAAAAGTTCATTAGAAGTGAAAAGTTTAAAATTAGTTTGTTAGCATATTGCATCACAAGACAGGAAGTCAGTCGCTAGTGAAACAGCAGATAAGCTGGTCAGATTTTCCTCCTTTTTCTGGACCGCATGAGATAGTGGTCGATTTTGGGACAAATGCTCCTATTCTCCTATGGGGGATTAGTTGGGGATATTATGCATGTACACTGCTTACATTAGAAGAAAAATTTAAAAAATTCAAAGCATTGTGCTCCAACATTGGTCTACATTAGATGGGGAAAGCATGAAAAGAGGACAGACAATTTTCATCTTCTATATATACAAGATGTTTTCACTAGCTAAAACAAGCTATAAATTGATAAACTGGGAATCTTGCTTGTTTTTTTGGTATGTTTGTATCTTGTCACTGTGCACACTGGATTACATCACAAAGAGATGGATGACACAATAAAGGTACCATTCATTCTTTATGACTTTAATGTGGTTGGCTTGGCTAATACAGTAATTAGCATAGCTGGGTTTTATGGCCTATAAGAAGTCTGTATACAATAATTCGGCACACCATTAGCATGAATGCTAAGTGAACCCTATAAATTAAACACCATAACAGTGACATCATCCATTTTCAAGTTTATATATATATATATATATATATATATATATATATATATATATATATATATATATATATATATATACTAGCTGTCTTTGCCAGCTTACAATCACTTCGCAAAGTTCGCTATTTTAAATAATTGAAACCAAAATGTGAAATATTAAATATTTTATTCAGAAGTTTGTTGTAAACAAAAGACAACAACTTTAACATTTATTCATATAAATAGATATCAATATTTTGGTAATTTTTATACAAATTTATTTATCTTTTAGAAATGAAAAAAAGAGGAAATCAATTCGCCTGAGTGATAGTGTTTTTTTAACTTACAGCAATTTTTTCATTGAATTTAAAAACAATAAAAAATGTGACTCCACGGGTGGTCTAGTATTATTTAAGACGAAATTGGTCTTAAATAATACTAATCATACACTGCTACATACAATATAAAACCAGTTTTTATTTTTAAATTGAGTATTTTTTTTATCAATGTTATAGAAGGTCATCAAGAGGAATTTCATATTAAACGTTAACCACAAAAGTAGAATTTTACAAGAATCTTTTGCATCACATTATTGTTTAAAATATAAATTTTGATCGAAATTTGCTCTTAAATTTGCAGAATGCACACAGTGCACTGTTGCCAGAAAATATTGTTAAATTGACCAAGATTTGTTTTAAACAATAGTCATTACTATTGAATGTTTTTACTAGTGTCTTTATCTGGATCCCACATGTGAACATCTTGGATTTAATTTTTCTCTGTAACCTGCATAGTGGACAAATTGATGGCAGTCTTATTGTTATCTTCTTCTTTGTGGCTAGTATCTGTGTATGGGATGAATTGATGACCATGAACAGGGAATAATATTTATTATGTTAATTTATTAACTCCATTCCGCAACAATCACTGACCGTTTGTTTGTGTCATAAGTTCCTAGCAGTTAAAATTGTTCATTCTCTTTACCATGTGGACATAAGAAAATAGTATCCCTACAAGTTCACCTGTTTCCTAGCTTTCTGGATTCCCATCTGAAGCATACCTGGGTCACCATTTGGGATTTCATTTTTCGTAGTGGCTGGATGGCATGGATGAATTAATGACTGGGACCGATGTAGAATATTTATAATATTAATTTATTAACTCCATTCCACAACAATCACCAGTCTGTTGGTTGTATGATTAATTCCTTTACGCTGATCATCCCTGAGGAGGTTGTCATGAGAAAGCAAAATCTCACTAGACCAACTGTCTACTAGCTTTATGTCTCACCAACTGTTTTACTGAACTGAATGACTATTTCAAATCCTTTTACTTCAAGCTACCACATGATCTGCTTGGCCAATCACAGATGGGTATAACTCAACCCCCAAATTTACTATAGATGCATAGTTTGAAGCAACAATAACAAAAATAATTTGGTAATCTCTCTCTGTATACAAGATATATATATAAATAAATAAAATTGTGTGACCATAACCAAACCACTCATGTCCTTCCAATGAATGGGAAAAATAGTGCCGAGTATCTTGAAATTTATTTGGCAAAAAGTTTTTTATGTATATTCTACGAATTCCCTCGGAAAGAAGAATGTTGCTTTTTTGTATTACTTACAATTAGAAAACATAATTTTATTGTTTTGTATATTTATTAACCGTATTTAGTAGAGATAGTGATTAATGTGAAGTGTGCAAATGTAAGGTGAAAGATCTAAGAAATGACTTTAATAAGATTTATTCTGTATTTCCTTATAATGTAATGGGTAGCGATAAGAGTAGCTGTGATTGAGAGAGAGAGAGAGTTATCTCCTCTAACTCCCGCTTTGACATCAGTAATAAAAGCAGAAACAGTTGAGTGGACTAAATATAAAAGTTTATAATTGAATAAAAACCAAATCTTATTTTATCCTGACATAGACCAACGTTCAAAAATGATTAACAAAACCGTTTTTGGTATGCAGCTTTTATTTATGGAGCTATACCGATCAATAAAATAAGGGAAAATCTCACTTTACTTTATATATGAAATGTTATAATCACATATAATTACTTTTTGTATAATAATATTCTTGTACCTTTATTTTTATGGACGTTATCACCTTCCGCACCACTTTTAAAATGAGATCGTCCATTCCCCAAAGATAAAATGCAAGAAAGTAATTGATAATTATCTGGTGTCATTGATTAAAAAAAACTTAGATTTTACACATTTCAAAGTGAATTGTTCCCAAATCGAATAAGACGTCATCAATACAATCTTGTTGGTGACTTAAAAATGGCATTTGTTTTATTTATTTAAAAGATATTTAGCTGACAGTTATTTTATGATAAGAAAAAGACTATTAAGATTTAAATTGTTATGAACGATAAATAAAGATATTAAAATGCTCGTTTTATTTATTTAGCTGACAAGTATTTATACAATAAGAAGAAAAAGAAAAAAGTAGCAACCATGGAATTTCCAAAGTCTTGCTATATAATAATTACTCACCTAGAGCATCGCATAGTCAAAGCAATCTTGTGCGGCACAAGGCCATTCAATATCTGACACTAGCTAGGGTTGCCTACACAACTGTGCACCACTTTAACCGAGCAAAAGTCATTTTTTTTCAGTTTCAAAATCAAGTTAATCGATAAAAATTTAAATAAACCAAATAATTTTTATGGATTTATTTTCTTTCCTTTGTACAAAATGGTAGACACAAAAATCAAGTTTTTTTAGATCTAAAAATATAACCGTTATTCCTATTAGATGTCATTGTTTTTAAGTAGCCATCTGTAGAGAAATATTATATTTCTAAAAATATATGCTCCCTTTGTAGGATTTCTTTCTTTTTCTTTTTTTTTACATGAAACATTTTAGAAGATGATGGTAAAGCTGTTTATTTTATTCTTTTTTATATTAATTATATTTTATTTCACTCTTTTTTTTTGTTAGTTAAATTTGTGATTTTAATTTTGAAAAATGTGATCATAAAATGCGAAGAATTTTATATCATTAATCTATATTAATAAAATTATGAGACTACTTCTCGTGTCTGTGTGTGTGTTTGTTTTTTTTTCACCTCTACAAACATACACATTTAATTATATTTTTATTAACTATTTTTTTTATGGAAATCTCCCCAGATAAGGCATAAAGCCACTTGATGTAAGGAGCTGACAAGAACAAATATGATTATCACAAAGACAGGAGATCCCTATTGTCCTTAGTGTTGAAAAGACCAGGATTATAGGTAGGAAGAAAACATTCAGTAGGAAGAAAGTTCCACAAGCCTGCGATTCTTGAAAAGAAGCTACTGGAATAGGAAGCTGCATGACAATGAGGTATCAAAACAGCGAATTGATGGAGACCACTAGACCAACGAGTCAAACAAGCTGGAACAAAAGAAGCAGGGAATAGATCACAATTCTGAAGAACACATGCCATAATAGTATTTATAGAAAGGACTGAGATTAGCAACATCACATCTGTGAGAGAGAAGGTGCAGAGAAGAAGAAAGGGTGTGGACAATCAAATTACAGATACGTTTCTGCATTTTATCAAGAACCATCAAATAGGGCAGAGATTCACCAGCCCAAATATGACAGCAGTACACCATATATGGTCTGATGGTAGATTTGTAGAGATATAGAATAGCATGAGGTGTGAGAAAGTGTTTGGATCGATAGAGAGAACCGATTTTATGAGAAGCAGAAAGAGCAATGGATCTAATGTATGAACTCCAAGAAAGATTTGATGAGAGAGAAAGACCAAGAAGTTTCAGAGTCGATTTCTCTTCAAG